>SNQJ01S0049683.1:8375-29813 GCA_010110895.2 Picea sitchensis
AATATCAAGTGGATCCAATACAAGAAAATCACAACATTTATCAATCCCATTGTAATATACTAGATATAAAAAGTATGCAGAATAGAAATAAAATGCTAGAAATGGTAGAATACAACAATATAACCAAAACAATCACCACAATAGCACTGAAATGATATAAGAATAACAATAGAAATATCACTTTGAATCTGAAAGAAGTGTTCACGGGCCTCTTCGAGGGGGAAACCTCCAATTGAGCAGAGCTATATTACAATAATATCCAAGCTAGGTTTCTCATACCATCGACTCCTATTTATACTAAATATGTCTATCAAAAGAAGCATCTAGAGGAAGATCCTTCTAGAAGCAGAAGCTTCTATTAGGTATTCTTACATCTGACTTATTCTATTTTATTGCAAGGCCACCTGTCCCACATGCTTGAGAATTGTATAAGGACCATAAAATTTGGGCTCTAGTTTCTGACAATGCTCAGCCTTGAGGGAATTATGCTTGTAAGGTTGCAGGTGAAGAAACACCTGATCCCCTTCTTCAAATTGATGTTCAAAGCAACCTTGATTTTCTTGTTGCTTCATGCAATTCTGTGCCATGACCAAATTCTCTTTGAGGGTACGAAGAATTGCCTCTCGAGCTATAAGTGTTTGTTCAACCACCTGGACCTTCGAGACACCAGGTAAGTATGAGAGAAATGAAGGTGGATTCTTTCCATATACTACTTCAAAAGGAGTCATGCGTGTGGCTGTATGGTATGAAGTGTTGTACCACCATTCAGCTAGGGGTAACCATTGAGCCCACTGATTTTTATTTTTTGAGGCAAAACACCTCAAATATGTTTCCAAACACTTGTTGAAAACTTATGTTTGACCATCAGTCTGGGGATGATAAGATGTACTGAGATGTAATTCGGTGCCTTGTAGCTTGAATAGTTCTTGCCAAAAATTGCTTGTGAAAGTTGGGTCACGATCATGAACAATAGAGTGTGGCATGCCTTGAAGCTTGAAGACCCGATCCATGAAAATTTGAACCATCATAGATGCTATAAACAGGTGTTGAAGAGCGCAGAAATGAGAATACTTGGAAAGGCAATCAACAACCACCATGATGATTGATTTATTTCCCGATTTGGGTAAGCCTATAATAAAATCCATAGATATGTCCTTGCAAATAGCAGGTGGAATCGGGAGCGGTTGTAGTGTGCCTGGATGCTTGACTGTTTCTCCCTTGTTGCATTGACACACATTACATTCGGTGACAAAAGTACAAATGTCCTGTTTCATACCATCCCAGAAAAAAGAACATTTGACCCTGTCATAGGTTTTGGTGAACCCTGAGTGCCCGACTGTCAGTGTAGCATGAAGCTCAGAAAGTACCGTGGATGTAAGATTTGATTTTTTACGTAAATACAAACAACCTTTGTGTCAAAGCTCATCATGGAGCCAAGAGTACCCTGGGGGAGCTGGAGCACTGGACTGCAATTGTTGGATCAACTGCGAACTTTTGGGATCTTGTAGCCATTCCTGGTGAAGAGCTTGGAGCCAATCTAGTACAATGAAGGAAAGATAAAAAAGGGATCCTTCATCTTCATATTTGCAATAAAGTGCATCCACAACCACATTTTCTTTGCATTTCTTGTAAATGATCTCATAATCATAGCCAAATAGCTTAGTTACCCATTTTTGTTGCTCTGGGGAGGAAATGTGTTGTTCCAAAAAATACTTGAGGCTTTGATGGTATGTCTTAATTTGGAAGTGTTTCCCCAATAGATAAGGGCGCCACAAGTCAACGACATGCAAAATAGCCAACATTTCCTTTTCATAGATAGATTTGCCTAGATTTCTTTCAGATAGTTGCTTGTTGGTAAAGGCCAAAGGCCGACCCTCTTGCATAAGGACAACACCAATTCCTTTCCCTGACACGTCACATTCCAAGACAAAGGTCTTTGTTAAATCAGGAAGGGCCAGGACTGGAGTGGTGCACATGGCCATATTCAAGGTTTGAAAAGCTTGAGCAGCAGCTGGAGTCCAAGTGAAAGAGTTCTTTTTTAAGAGAGTAGTGAAAGGTGTTGCAATCTTTCTGTAATTCTTAACAAACTTGTGATAATAACCAGTTAAGCCCAGAAATCTATGCAAGATTTTGAGAGTCTTTGGGTGAGGCTAGTCTTGCATAGCTTCAATATTTTTAGGATCCACCCTGATGCCGTCTTTGCCAACCAGATGACCCAAGTACTCTACTTCCGACGTGCCAAAAGCACATTTAGATTGTTTCAGGAAAAGTTGGTGCTGAGAGAGTAGATGGAGAAATCGATCCACATGAGCAAGATGTTATGTCCAGGTCTTGCTATTGATGAGGATATCATCAAAGAAAACTAAGACAAAATGACGGAGAAAAGGATGGAAGACATGATTCATGAGGCTTTGGCAGGTGGAGGGGGAATTACACAAGCCAAAGGGCATGACCAAAAAATCATAGTGGCCCTCATGAGTTCTAAAGGTAGTCTTGGGAATGTCTGCCTCTTTCATATGTATCTGGTGGTAGCTCGAACGAAGATCAAGTTTAGTAAAGAATTGGGCGCCACTCAGTTCGTCTAGGAGGTCATCAATGACAGGAATGGGAAATTTGTCTTTAATGGTAAGTTTGTTGAGGGTACGGAAGTCAGGACACATTTGCCAAGAACCTTCTTTCTTCAGGACCATGACCATAGGAGAAGAGTATAAGCTCATTCTAGGGCAGATAATGCCTACATTAAGGAGTTCCTGGACCATTTTCTCAATTTCAATTTTTTGGGAAAAGGGGTGACGATACAGACGGATATTGGGAGGAAGGCTTCCGGGTACAAGGGGAATGGAATGATCATGAACACCATGTGAAGGTGGGAGTCCCTGGGGAGTGGAAAAGACCACTTGATGTTTAGATAGGATGGCCTGTAGGTCTTGTGGCACCAAGGATGTTTCTGTTGCTTGTATGGCATGGAGTTGAGAAATAGCACCAGAATGACCCTTTTTGAGCATCTTTTCCATGCGATGGGAACGAATGATCTCAGGCGAACCAATGGTGATGCCTTGGAACTTATATTGGTGGCCCTCCTGGTCAAATTGCATGGTTAATTCCTAAAAGTCCATGAGAATGGGACCCAAAGTCCTTAGCCAGTCTGAACCCAACACAATGTCACAACCGCCCATGTCGATAGCAAACATATGATATTTCAAGTGGTAGTCACCAATTTGGAGACGCACATTTTCACAATGCCCTCCACATTTCATGGAGCCACCATTGACAATCATGATTTGGAAATTATTGATGACATGGATGTAGCAATGAGTTTCTTGGGTAATGAGTTGATGAATAAAATTATGGGTACTTCCACTATCAACCAGAATGATGACCTTCTGATGCTTGATGTAACTGATTAGCTTGAGGGTTTGGGGAGTGGAGAAGCCAGTGAGGGCATTGAGGGAAATGACTAGTTCTACTTCGGGAGGGTCTAAGGGAGGGGTTATGTCAGGGGTTTCAAGTGACTCAGACACAAGGAGAGTTTCAATATCCTCTTCCAAAATATTCTTGGATATGGCCATAAATAAATTTTGTTTCTTACGCTTATGGCCCAGGAAATATTTGTCATCACAATTATAACAAAGACCTTTGAGTTGGCATTCAACCATTTCATCCCTAATCAATTTTTGGATCTTTAATGGAGCGAAGGGGGTAGTGGGATTTATTGGTTTAGGGCAAGGGATAAAGGAGGGTTTCCGGTTTTGAGAAGATACAACATGTTGTGCTTCTTTAGCTCTTTTAGTATCCCCCACCCAAATCGGATGTTGATCCATGAGGACATGGGCCTGAATATCATCCTTGAGGACACTGATAAAACATTCTTGGAAAAGGCATCAAACATGCCCTCTATCCAAAAATCCAGATGCTCAAAGGTAGCTATAAAGTCATCCACTATTCCTGAATGTTTCAACTTTGTCAAATGACCCAAATGGTTGGTGTTAGTGTTAAAGTGTTCATAAAACTCTGCCACAAAGTGTGCCTAAGAAATATACCCTTGATGAGACATTTTTCTCCATTGCCACCATTGCCAACGTTCTTGATATAGATGGAGAACACCATACCAAAGTTTGGCCAAGTCATTTGTAATGTCGTATAAAGAGAAATAATGTTCCAATTGGGTTACCCAACAAGTGAGGTCTGAGCCATCAAATTTGGTCACATCTACCCATGGAAGGCATAGGTCACGTTGAAAGTGATGGTTCTAAAATTTATGGGAATGAGAGGAATGGTCACCTTCAGTATGTGGAGGTGAGGAGGAGGAAGGGTTATTTGTAGGAATATGCAGTTTGGTGCAGAGTGTAGAACAGACAGATTCAAGCTGGGTGGTGAGGTCTTGTTTGATTTCCTCCATTGAGGACTGCATGGTTGTATTGATGGTGAAAACATTGGCACTAAGTTGTTTCACTTCTTGTTGGGTCTTGATGAGACCAGATTGCAAGGTGTTGAAGCGAGCTTCCAACTCTTGGATATGGGTATGGGCCATGAGGATGGGAGAACTAAAAAGGGGCGGGCAAGGTAAAAAAATTTGCCGAAAAATGATATGGATGATTGTGATAAGGGTGAAGAGATGAATCCAATGGAATAGGTCTCAAATAATGGTGAAAACATTTCCAGACTTTACACCTGCTGAGTTATACTCTGGTCTGAAGAATACTGCTGAGAGGAAATGCCCAAATGCTTAACCAGAAATAAATGTGTATTTACTTGGCAACCCGAACAAAGTTGTGCGACAATAGATCTTGTCTATTTTAATTTGTTTAAGTTTCTGTCCCCAAGGTTTAGGTATTAAAGGGTTCTACAGACAAGCGTTGGCCCTTTGCTATAGCTCTCTGATATATGTGCAGTGTCCAACAGTAGTACTCGGCCCAATATCTCAGGGCACTAACTAAGGAGGATAGACCATACCCTTAGCTATACTACTTGACTACCCAGGTACTAGAGAGTATATTCTTGAGTGTTGTTCTCGGTGACACTATAGTAGTCAGGTGACCAATCAATTTATCTAAATAGGGCTTCACTAGTCAGGGCTTTGCTAGCCTATCTTTCCTTCTTTATCGTGCAATGCTCCAAAGCATCTAATGGTGGCTTTTTGTGCTTGTTGATTTGTCCACGATCTATCTTCCTTGTTGATCTGTCATCCTCAATCTCCTCGTCCAATAACTTGCTTTCTCTTACTTCTCTCTGTCTTTTCTGTTCTTTCACTCACTTCAACCCAGTAACAGTCACGATGTCTTCCACGCAGTTCACATTTTGCCTTTTTTTCTTTATTCTTCACTTACCTCCATCCCCAAGGTCCAACAATGATGATAGAGTGAAAACCAAATTTCTATTAATGAATTAAATAACAGAATAATGTAGAACAAAAACTAGCTAGAATTGTAGTAGCTTATCTATGAAGGGAGAGAGATGGTGGTTAGGATCATCTGCAACTGACTAGTACACAATGTTGAAAAGATGAAATTTTAACATAAATCAAGAAATCCAAATGTCCAAAACCCTAAACCTAGGAGGAAAATTTCCAAAAGGTATTTTTGGGTGTTATTTTTTACATCAATTTTTTAGAAGCATAACTTTCACATATGAGATCAGTTTAGTGCACGTAGTAGCTCGCTGGAAACATATAATTGATGGATACAATAAAACAATATGACTTGTCTTTTCCAAAGTTAAATCCAAGTGATATCTCTTGTCTAAAAATATTGTTAAAGGCCTCAAAATTCACTCAGAAGTTTAAGACCCATAAAATCCTAGAAAATTATAACAAAACTACCTAGATGGCTAACCATGTTTAGTAAGTGGAAGAGGTAATAGGCCACCTATATCCACTTGGATAAACAACACCCTTCAAGCATCCTAACCTAGAGAAAATACCATCAACTGTTAGAGGAGGATGAAAAGGAAGAAGAGGTGGAAGAAAGGCATCCCAAGAAGGAAACAATAAAACTAATGAAAGAAAAGAGGGAACATATATCTAATAAAGAAAAAATTATTGGCACCTAGAAAAATATAGAGAGATCCTTAGGAACTAGCTCTATAATTTTGAAAAATGTTGGAGGTGTTTCTTCATCGTATGGTGGGAGAAAAAAACCAACATTGAAATAATGAATATTGTCTCTTGAAATCGCAGAGGCATGAGTAATAGGTACATGAAAGAATGAATAAGTTATTTGATAAGATATGAAAATCCCACTATCCTCCTTCTACAAGAGATGTAATTAGAGGCCTCAGAGGCCTTAAAAGTAAGTAAGATTGAATGGAAAAAATGTGAACGGATAGCAGTTGACTCATGGGGATTCTTTGGGGGATTGTGTACTCCATGAAACAACTCTATTAATTTCCTAGATTTCTCATTCCAAACCCGACTTTGGATTCTCAAAATATTCACACATCAATAGTCAAGGGAAAAGATCAACATCTTTAATATCTACAGGCCGACAACATATAGAGAAAAAGAAGGATGTTGGAACACTTTATCAACCTTAAAAGGAACTACACATTCTCAAAACTACATCATAATTGGATATTTCAATGTGACACTAAAAATTATGGAAAAGAGAGGTGGAAATATAGTTCATGACCCATTCTGAGAAATAATGCGAGGTAAAATTTCAGAATGGGGCATGATAGATATCGAGCCCATTTAAGGGAAGTATACTTGGTTGAACAAGAGGATCACCCTAGGTGATATTTCTACTAGACTTGATCAATTTATTGTGAATAGTGACTTTATCCTCTAGGATAACATTATCTCATCAAGAATAATCCCCTGTGCTACGTTTGATCAGAAAACAATTTCCCTATAGTTCCATAGTCTCTAAATTTTGGTCCTCTCTCTTTCAATTTTAATCCCCTTTGTCTCTAAAATCCCACATCAATGGAAGTAATAACAAGAAAATGGAAAAGATGAATTTTTGGATCCCCAATTTATATCTAGTAACAAAAAATGAAAGTTGTAAAATCAACTCTCAAGGAATGGGTTAAACATTCCTACATGCCTCCAAAAATTGAGAAGGCACAGTTGAAAACTAATTGGATTATTTTTCAGCTCGAATGGAGGATGAAGAAATATATTATGTGATCCGGATTTTATGATCAGAACGGAATGAATATAGATTATTAAAATATTCTTAACACAAAATAACAGAGATACAATAAAACTGGTTTTCTATTCAATAAGGAAATAAGTTGAAACTGTAAAATGTAGTGGAAAACAAGCTTGTTGGAATCGTGGCGGCTTATCTCTGAGGAAAGATGTGACAGATGCTCTCATTCACAAGAAGATGGTTACAATGAGGCTCTAAAGTTCTTTTAGAATAAGAAAGAACGTCAAAAACCCTAGACATCCAAAAACCTAACCCTAGGAGATGAAGTGCTAAAAGTCATGTGGGCCCCGTTTGGGTAAGTTAGTACACCAACTTCTCAAGGTCGTAACTTTTGCATACAATCTCTATTTTAGGAACACGATGGCCCATTGAAAATTTATAACCGAGAAGAACAATTTTGGACTGGCTTCCTATAGTCCCTTAGGCCCCAAATCCCCCAAAAGATGTCGTTTAGGCCCTCAAAACAACCCCAGATGTTTGGAACCCAAATTTTTTTTGAAAAACTTCCAAGATAGAAAAAGCGTTTGAACCTAAATTTTTTGAAAAACTTCCAAGATAGAAAATTATTTTTCGAGCCAATGGATAGTGGTGGCCACCAATATCCAATTCTAATCAATCTTCTCCCTCCTAGGGAATCAATGGTCTCCATTGAATTGAGTTCCCATGGAAGAGGGGAAAGCGTTTTTTGAATCTGAATTTTGGTGAGTTTTTTTCCTTGTTGAAGAAGTTGTTCTGCTTTGACAATTTGATAAAGATGGATACTTTGATGTTGAGTGCCCTGATCTATGTGTCCAAAATCAGATCGAATTGCTGGTGATGCGTCAGTGGTTGAGCTATGCGCTAGTGTCAACCGCCTTTATCTCGGAGGTGTCTATTACTTGTGGGAAATATGGCTTCAAGGAGTTTCATATTGAAGAAATGAAATGCGCATCAAGGAAGTGGGGGGGGAGGTTGAGCTCAAAAGCATTGTTACCCATAGCCTGGTGATGGTGTAGAACCCATAACAGAAAAGGAGATTGAGCGGGGCTCTATAAGGGTTAGCGGAAAATCTCCTCATGACAGTAGATTCTCAAAGAGAGGACTCTTAACTCTAATACAGAAAGTTTTTATCATGGTCATTGACTTCCTTTAGATCTAGGTGGACTAGTGTGAGGAGGAAGGAGAAATAAGTACCCACGGCAGTTTGTCCCTGCATGCTCCAAGTTGTGCTCCAATCTTTCACTGATGGATCCTGCAGACAAACAAAGTACAACCACTTCCTACCCTATCAAGATTAGTCCAAAATAGATCTATCTAATAAAGAGATAAATTCATGATTGAACACAAATTAGAAAGAATGTGCCAAGCAAATTATATTAATGAGGACAAACATTTCTTACAGCCATAGATGGACAAGTGCCAGCTGGCCAAGTCCTCCTTGTCTACCCCCGGCTCAAAATATTCAATTATCCGGAATGATAACAGCTTCACTGATGGCTCTATGAGATCATAGGTCTTTTGCCTCCAAAATATCTCTGTTCCAACACCACTTATAAGATCATGTTCGTGTGATTCTCCTTTTCCGCCCTTCATGAGAAAGTTTTGCTTATATAGCCTCTGGAGAGGCTTTACCACTTTGGAGATATCCTTGGGGAAGTTGAGGATTTGCCTCCTTCACTTGATCACATTCCTGCACTAATATGGATGGATTTTTGTGATTTGAATCCAACTACCTTCCAAAGGAATGAAAATGCATCCTTCCCCCATCCATTCCCAACAACTCTAACTACTACTCAGAATAGGTACGCCCCCTGTATGCTGGTCGCCGAATCGCTAAGGCCCCTAAAGATATTTAAGGGAGGCTAACACCCTAAAGACACCACAAGCCCCAAGGGAAAAACTTATAATGCTCCCAAATATTAAGGGGGAGCCACCCCGTGTAAGAGTGTATAGGGGAGTGTTCCCCTCCAAAAACTCAGCTTTTGGGGTGCTGACGGAAAAGGTTTATAAGCCCCATTTACTCCATTTCTTCTCTTCCTTCCAAATAAAAATGTTTGAGGTGTTTCAAGTGTCCTCTCATGTCGTTATAGTAGTACCACATAGGGCATCATGACACAGTGCTTTCTTTAACACTTGTGACACTTTAGAGCAAAGTGTGACACCTCATGCACTTTGTAATGACGACGCTTGCGAAATTATCAAAGTGAGTATTTTTGATGTGTAATGCTAGGGAAGGTGTTCTTGTTGCAAATGAAACCAAACTTTGTTGCCCATCTAAACTTTATGTGGCACCCGATGTTGATCATGGTGTTGCTTGTACTTTGGATTGGACTTTTATATCATCTTTGAACCTTGGTGGATGTGATAGATCCTTTTAATGAACCGGGTGGCTTTGCCATATTCTAGTGGAGCAGGAGTTGACGGCTGAGGTGGTTGCTAGGGTAGGCGTAACATCCATGGGGGCCCAATTACAAACTTCAACCCCACATTAAAGGGGTTGTGTCCAATTGAGCCATGTAGGCTCGGTTGTAGCTAGGATGGACATAGGGAAGACTCTCTCGTCCCATGTGTGAGGATATTTGAATTGTACATGTGCCTAGATATTTTAACCATCCAATTGACTAATTCTCGCTTTCAGCCATCTATTTGGGGTGGAAAGCAGTGAACTTAGTGATCTTGGTGTCCAAAAAACGAGGCTCGTTCAAAGGGAATGGTAGGGAACCTAATTATCACGGGCGTCTAAGATAATGCAGTTTCAGGGATTCCAAATGTACCCATAATCGCTTAAAGAAGAGCTTGGCAATGGCTTCTATCAGGATGTTCTTCTCGCAGTGTACAATCTCCCATCTTGGAAAAGATCAACAAACACAAAACATAGCCATTTTCCTCTGGATGGGAGGCCCAACATGTCCATTGAGATGGATTCCCATGGCCTATCAAGATTAGGAATATGGGTGTATAAGCCTTTCTTTTTTGATGGATGGCTTGGCAATGAAAAATGAAGTGAAATATTTGATATATTTGTTGACGTCCTATTGAAGTTTCGACCAATATAAGTGTTTTTGTAGCACTGCCACTGCCTTTTCGACGCCAAAGTGTCCCGCCACCCAACTGTAGTGATATTACCAAATCATCTTGCACACTCACTTTTATGGAATAGATAGAGATGGCCCGCATGGCACAACAACCTATCCCGGAAGGAAATTAGTGACCAATGAGTTGGTGCCCAACATTTCGTAGGTGGTGAAGAAGTCAGGGTATGTCTCCTGTGATGGGACCATCCATAGTCCCTACGGTCAAGAGTATAGCACCATGGTGAGTGTCGGGAATGGAGGTCGAATGAGAAGCTCAAGCACATTGTTGGTTCTTCCTATTTTATACTTGAGGTTGGGGTGGAACTATTGTGGTATGCTGACCACTTCGATGGTGGTCATTCTGCAATTTCTTTTCCTTTGTCCGCATGAACTGAAAGGGTTTGGTGATCGCATATGATTTTCTCCTTCCCGTGAATGTAATTTCTCCACTAGAGGCATGCTTGCACATTGGAGTACATTTGTTTTTTGTAAGTAGGGCACTTCTACATTAAATATCCGAGTAGTGCTCCCTCATTTCAAGTGATATGCCAGCTGCGGTGGCTAAGTGTTGAGTGAGCAACTAATAACAAATATAGTCTAAAGCATATATCTCAATCTCAAAGGGATGTTGCTTGTCCGATAATGAAAGTACTGGGATGAGCACAAACGCTTTTTCGATTCATCGAAGGCTTGTTGCTGGGACACAATTTTTACTTATGCTAACCTTCTCGGTTACTTTAGTCGGTGACCCATGTGACATGAGAACTCAACACGCAACTTATGATAGAAATTCGGCAAGGCCCAAGTAGCTATGAAGTTCAAAGTGAGTGTGGTTGGGGCCGGCTAGTCATAGATGACTTAGATCTGGTCGGATCCACATGCACACCATGTTTATAAACAATGTAAGTTTGCTAATGGACCCCGCCCATGCCAGCGATCATTTTTCCGTTTGAAAATAGCTTGTGATGATGCAGGGTGTGTGTAGAACCTGCTGAATATGTCAAGTGTTTTGCTCAAGTCTTTTGTAGATGAGGATGTCATCTAGATATGCCTTATTACAAAAGTGGCAGTTTGTGAAAAGTTCATATAGGATATCATCCATCATCCCCATAAAATTTGTTGGAGCATTTTCAAACCAAAGGGCATGAACAACCATTCAAAAAGACCTTCTTTGACTTGAAGGGTCACATCTGCCTATTCTATTGGGACTTGGTGGTAGCCAAAATTTAGATCAATCTTTCTGAAGTATTTTGCCCCGTGATTGATCAAGAGGAGGTTCTTCCATTCGGGAATGGGTACCTAAGCTTTTGGATCGAGATTTATTCATGTGGTCCGATAATCAAGCAAGCAGAAATGTCAGTGTCCCATCTTTGTTCTATACTCAACACGATTGCCCCCACAAGATATGAGTTGGGACTGATGTGCCCTTGTGGAGTAGTTCTTAGATATGCCTCTTGATCTCACTTTCTAACATAGAGCGATGGTAGAATGGCCCATTAGGTAATGGTGCCTAGGGTCGATTATTGATGGGATGCTTAACCCGGTAGTGCGAGGTACCCCGGTAGGAGAGGAGGAGATATTTGAGTATTCTTCCAATACCTTATCCACTTGATTCGCTGTGTGGAGAAATCGCATTATGGAGGCCCCGATGTGGTCAGTGATCTTTCTCTCTCCAGAGCCTAATCATGAAGAAGAAAAATTTCCTTGATCTCCATAGATGACCTTCCTCGCATCGCTAAGCATGAGATCAAGGAAATAACACTAGAGGGACTGCCTCAAGTATCTTGTACAATTTTCTCTTCAAAGTAATAATAACACTACGCAGGCCTAGATTCATATACAACATGATGTTTCCATAACAAGGTTGACCAAAAGAACATTACAAACTCCGAGGACAAAACATCACACAATACCTCGCCTTTGAAGGTCTTGATGTCGTATTACATGCGGATTTTTTGGTTGACGCAGATGTCACTTCATTGGCGGAGCCATCCAATGATGCAGGTTTAGGTGTAGCGTTGTTGGTAGAGCCAACTAATTTGATTACCTTCGCTAATATGAGGTTCTTTTGGCTACCGCTATCAACGATGAAGTGTAGCAAGGTGCCTTTTACCCACATCTATGAATGAAAGAAGTGCTCTCCTTCTTCCTCAATTTCGCCTGGTTCATCATCTCGAAGTTGGTGGCAGAAATGATGGCACCGGGTTCCAGTACATCAATGATCCGCTTCCTCTTTCTTTATCTCCGACTGCAGTCGAACCTGCAAGATTGATTCATAGGATTTCACTTCTGCCACCAACAACTTCTTTGAGAGACAATCAGCCATGCCAAGGCTCTATGGAAGTCAAGCACCACTTCCCTGTATCTTTGTTTGTATTTTTGATGTCCTTCTTTACTTGTGGCTTGGACCGGTTGTCCCGAGCATCGCCCATATTTTCTTTCCTTTGTTCTATGGGCATCGCCCTTCTGACTTTTTGGGAGGGGTTCCCAGGCCCAAGTTGTCGGGTTCTTTTGTTTGAGTGTTCGCCGATTTTGACGGCATATCAAGAGGTCAAAAATGGGCATGAGATGTCTAGAAATTTCATTTCGGTTGGATGTATCTCCATGCAGTATATCATTTATTTGAGCACCATATGTCACTTTGAATATTTAATACCCATCTTGGTGCTCAAAAGGAAAGATATTTGTGAACTCTGTCACTTCTTGGTCTCTTTCTTGGCACAAGGTAGTCCATTTGGTATAAAAGTCATCTTAACTTCCTCGACATGGTAGTATTGTTCCTTTAACATCCCCTCGGCGATTCCTGTACATGACTATAAATAATGAGGGTTCCTATGTTTCCTTTTGCTCACGTAAAGTTTCCCACCAATCTTGACATGGGGAATGGCTGAGGAACATGCGCAAAAAGTAATCTTTTTTCTATTCGAAAAAGTTATGGACATAAAAATACCCTTCTAGTAGATTCCCCCAATTTATCTACAACATCTGCATTCATCTAACCTTCAAATATAGGAATATTGAATTTGATTTGTACCTTTAAGTGGGTGGGCGTGATCCGGCTCGAGGAATATGCATTGCCTATTGGAAACAGTCAAAGGATTTGCGTGATACTATCCATCATCTTGTTCTCTCATTATGGAGGGCTTCCTCAAGCAACATTTTGAAAGATCTTGTACTATTATATTTCTTTCTCCTTCCATGACATCATCACTTGGGCATGCGAGAGCTTTTGGTCCTCCTCAAGGAGAAACAAGTTTGGAGTCTCAACTCCTTGTACCTTGACCTCATTAGGGACATGCATTAAGACTACAAAGAGAAGACCTCTCTGACAATATTGATTTGAGCCTATGAGAAAACAAAATGAATATAGATTATTAAAAGATCTTTAACACAAAATAACATAGATACAAGAAATTGGTTTTCTATTCAATAAGGAAATAAGAACTCAGAAAATGCAAAGAAAACAAGCTTACTGAATGGTGGGCGCTCATTCTCTGAGAAGATATTTGATGAATGCACTCATTTGCAAGAATATGGTTACGATGAGGCTCAAGGCCTTTTACAATAAACAAGAATTTCAAAACCTTAGACATCCAAAAACCTAACCCTAGAGATGAAGTGCCAAAAGTCATGTGGTCCCCATTTGGGTAAGTTAGTACATCAACTTCCTCTAGTCGTAACTTTTGCATGCATCTTCAAGTGAGTACTCCATAGCCCGTTGGAAAATTTAACCGAGAAGACCAATTCAACTGGCCCAAGAAAGTGCCTCTACCAGTCCCCTAAGCCCCAAATCCCCCAAAAACATCAAGTGAGGGCCTCAAAAACAACCCCAAAAGTTTTGAACCCGAAAATCATTTAAAACTACAGCAGGAAAATTATTTTCTGCTAAGTTAGTGGAATAGGCCTATGGTCAATGAGTATCCACCTAGATCATTGTGGACTTTAGAAAAATGAAATCCCACTATCTAAACAATTAGATAAAGCACTCATAATAGAAGAAGAAACATGGAGGCTCAAATCTCACAGCTTGTCACTGAAATCTTGGGACAAAACACTTATTTCTTTCATAGGAAAACAAAGGGTAGAATGCTTAAAAACATAATCAAATAAATTTATATGGGAAATGGAATACAACTCATCTCTTTAAGGAAATAAAGGAGGTAGCCAAGAGGAATTTAGGTCACCTATATTCAAAACAAGATGGCATCAATCCCATTGTTGCAACCTTGATGATAAAGTAGATTTCCTTTGTTATCTCTCATGAATAAAATGTCAATCTATTAAAGAAAACTGAAGAAGAATAAACTATCAATGCAGTATGGGGTTTGGCCCTGATGGATTATGTATCCACTTTTTTAGAGCCTACTAGAACATCATTAACATTGGCCTATTAAATGGATGTTCCAGTATGTCCAAAAATATTTTAGACTTGGTGGTAGTACAAATTCATCCTTTTTATCTCTCATTCTCAAATATGTTAACCCTTCTTCATTTGCCTGATTTCATCCAATTTATCTATGCAATTCCTCGTACAAGATTTTGACAAATATAATAGAAAATAAGTTAAAAAAGGTATTACCAAAGATCATTTCTGACAACCAAGGAAGATTCATGCAAAAGTGTTAGATTGTGGAAAACATTACTAGGGTGTAGGAACCATCTACTCAAGTCAAGAAAAAAAATAAAAGGGCATGATTGTAAAAATCAACATGGTCAATTCCTTTGATAGGGTAAGTCATTCCTTTATTTTTGATATCTTAAATTTAAGTTTTCTTTTTGTCCCTTTATCATATGTGTTTTTTCCCATATAAGTGGTCCACAAATTGCTTCATTTTCCAATGGGAGGATCACTTCTTTTCATGGGAATCTAGGGGGCCTATATAGATTCCCATTCTCTCCTCTCTTTGTACATTATCATATTAATTTTTGGAGAAGGAAAATTAGAGGCCTAAAGGATGACATGAAATCTCATCGAGGATCAAATTGGTCAGGGTGTCAAAATCTTGAATCACTCCCAATTCAAAGATGACACTCTTTTTTTGGGGGGCAATTCAACCGTTATTACAAAGAGATTTAAAAATCCATTCTGGATCTATTTACAAATGCTTCATGGGGAAATATCAACAACCATAAAAGTCATATTTTTGGATGAAACTCTAGCTATTGCCTCATCCATTCTATTTGCAAAATATATCATTTCCTTTCGAAACTTGAACATCAGCTTTAAGTACTTGGAATGCCCATCTTTTGGAGCAATCCAATGACCCACATAGCTTATTATTGGAAAAATTAAATCTAAATTCCAATAATGGGGATTTCAATGGTTGAACCTAGTAGGTTGAGTAGTATTAATCAAGTTGGTTCTTATTGTTTTTTCCATTTTCCATAGTTCATCCATGTTAGCTCCAGCGCAGATAATGCAACAATTTTTCCAAGAAATTTGTAAGTTCTTGTGGAGAGGGGGAAAATCAAATACTAATAAATTCAATTTGATCAATTGGAAAATAGTGAGAGCTCCCAAGAATTGTGTTGGCTTGGGGATAAAGGATGCTTCTCTCATGAATCTAGCTCTAGGATCTAAACTCATTTGGTGTATGATCACTGATAGGATGGAGTGGTGGAGGAGAGTCCTCTTCAATAAATACTTATGTGGCCATAGGAGATATGCATAGTTTACCCTATAGAAAAGAGTAAATGATCAGACATTTGGAACTTACTCAATTCTATAGAACCAAACCTTCAATGCAATCTCACTTGGATCCTTGGTAATGGTAAATTAATTCACTTGTGGAAAGATGGTATTATGGGTAATCAACCACTAGAGAAAAACCACTGAAAAATATTGATGGACAACCAAAATCTATCCACTCTTCGAGATATTTTAGTTTGGTAGAATAGATTAATAATCTGGATAGGGTGACATATAGGAGTGCCTACTAATCACCTATCTCCTCTTGTCTCGTCCTTTGTTGTAGCTCTAAAAGGTTGTTCTCCATGGGATAAGTCCATCTTAGACAATAGAGGATGGGGGGAATCATGGTACATAGTAAAACATGGATATCTTCACCAAATGCTATCCCTTCCTCTTCCTTCATGATAAATATCGAGTTGAATGTGTGGAATACAAATAACATACAAATGTACTTCCAAAGGTCAACATATTTTGTTGGACTCTTACACATGGAAAGACTTATGGCTGAGAATCTTCAAATAAGGGAAATTCATGGTAACTCCAAATGGAACTTGTATCTATTAGAGGAGGAATCGGTCCATCACTTATTCTTCAACTATTCTTTCACATAACAAGTATATGATGCTTCATTCACTAGAATTTGTCATCAAACGCATTGACTAATTAGCTATAAAAAAGTGATTGCATGTGGGAATAACATATATAAAGGGAACCTTAAAAGAAAAAATCTATTGAGAAGAGTATTGTGGATCAGCTTCCTAAATACCTTCATTGGAAGATCTATCTATCCTACAATCAAGCAATATTTACTTCGAACTTTGGAAATCAAAATACAATTATGGCTAAGGCTAAAAGCTTGCTAGCAGAATATTTGAACTCAAAATGCAGTTGAGGTCTAGATACTGGAATCGAACAAAAGAGAATGGATTCAACAATTTTTGCTCAAAGAGCAAGTGTATACTCCAATCACTTGCAGGCCAAACTCAGAGCCCTCTTGGCAACCCCGAGTTGAAAGTGAAGAATTCCAGGATGGGTTATCCATGCAAAATACATTCACCCTATTTTTTGATGGATATTCGAAAGGAAACTGAGGGGTGGTAGGAACCATTGTGATCCTTCTATATCTGATAAGAAAATTGGAAGAAACTATTGCATGGGGTCTTGGTGAATCCACAAACAAACAAGCAAAAACCTATGCTCTTCTCTAGGGCTTACTTCTAGCACCTTGAATATGTGACCAAGAGTTTGAATGTCATTAGAAAATAAAGCATCATCATCAAACTCATGCTAGCAATTTAATCTCCCTCCCTTGACAATAATCTAACTTCCATAATATCATGTTCTTAGAAGGAATCCAACCACTTCCAAAAGATATCATTATATCATGTTCTTCGAGAGCATAATCACAAAGCATATTCACAAGAAAATGAGGCAACCTCATTAGATCTCGGGGTGCTTCAGAAAAGTAGGGATGTATACTATCATCCAACACCTTGACAGGTCTTATCAAACTAATGAAGGGACATTTAGTTGTATTAAAGATCCACTTGTCTCAACATGAAGTACAATGGTTTTCATACAAGGTTTGTGGATATGAAAGGACCTAGAACTCGTTTCAGTGCATGCTTAACCTCCAACTCACTATATCCTATGAACCCTAGATTAAGGAATATCGCCATGAAGGTGGGATAATGGAATTAATGCTAGGTTTGAGCATCGTTTGTTGGAGTAAGGTTTCCCTCCTCGGTAGTGGCTTGGTAAGAACTTCACCTAGATTTTGGATCAATGTATAAAAATTTTGTTTACAATAATTGTCTTCAATTTGTGCTAGTTTTGGAATTTCTCAGCTCTTGGAATTTGGGATAGGTGTCTAGGATTTTCAATGCTTTGTCTCTTGTTACGTTTGTTCAAGATCATGAGATTATTCTCCCATGGTATTTCTCTCTATTAAATTATGATATTGTGGGTTAATTCATGGGATATGCTTCATTTTTGTATTTTAGAAATTTCCTTAAGGGGGTCTATATCTTTCATAATTGAATTCCCTAGGTGCACTTTTGAGTTAGAAATCTAGTGCTTTTCTTGGGGTGGGTGCATAGGGTGAATTTTCTGGGGTTCCTTTAGTTTGGGGGCATAATGGGACCTATTGGGTGTTTTTTATATAAGTCTCATTTTTGCAGCTTGATATTACCATGACCAAGAATTGGTTGTATCATCTTCTCACATGCATAAGTTCCATGGATTATAGGCAAGTTCAAGAAATTCACAAGGCTCTTGAATGACACGAGGAAACCATCCAATGCAATTAGACCTCAATATTTTTAGTGATAACAAAGGTTCATGAGAATGAACACCATTGTAATGCTAAGAATTCTAAAATCATGGATGTAATAACTCAAAATAATCAACGAATATATTCTTTCGAAGCATAGTGTCACTCACTCAGGAATCCAGTTCTCAATTTAAGAAAAAAGTCTCAGTCAATGACCTCCAACAATAGTGTTTCCACCAACGTTTTTCATCCCAAATTCAAGGAAGATGATACAGTGCACAAAATGCTCGAAGATATGGACGAGGCAAATAGTCATCACATTTTCTATTAAATCTCATGTTGTGTAAAATAATTAGGATCTTAGGGATCTTTTTTAAAATACATACCTGTAAGGAATACTGAGATGAAGTTTTTGTGAACATTTTCATTTTGTGTTTTTTACAAATAAAGAGTTGGCCATTTTGAAAATCTATGATCAATAATTTTTGTAGCTAGATTTTTTATAATGCATATTTACTCAATTTCTATTTAAAAAGAAAAATGTTACACCCAAAATCTTAGTTGTTAATACATTTCCCCTAAATGGCACACTTAATAAATATATGATGTGGATTTCAACCTTGTTTATTATCAACTAAAAATCAATTAAATGGGAACTTTTATAATTATCTAAAAGATATTATGTAATATTATTATGCATTATTCTTACTTACATTGATAACTATTGATAACTATAGAGACTTTAAAAATATATAAAAAAAACATATCTAATTAGAGCATTGTTAAATGGCTTATAAAATATTATATGAAAAATACATATCCAATTAACCAAGTGTTAAATTGCTTTGAAAATTATTAAATTTATGGGTTACTTATATACTCATTTCTTACACTTTTTTGGTAAAAGAGTTTGACAACTTAATTATGAAAGCAATGTCACAATGGAATAAAAAAGTTTGATGAAAATAAGGACAATGCAATTGGTTTGATTTAAATCCAAGATTAATTAGTTTAACATAGATGATTTAACAGTGATTTGATTTAAATTCAAAATTAATTAGTTTAATATAGATGATTTAACACTCATAGTTAGCAAAATTTATTTAATATATAAATAGCTGTGAGAAAATTTATATTTCCAATACTATTTATGAAGAAATGTATTAGTTATTCTAATTTTCCAATACAATCTATATTTCCATGCTCTAAATAAATAAAATACAAATATAAAGTTGTGACCCGATCACCTGATAATTTTGGCAAAAACCAACCACTATGAAGTCGGACATCTATAAAAGGCACATGTGGATGGGGTGGGGGCTATTCCCTATATAACACAAACACTACCTCATTGCAAGGCTGTCCAAAACATTTTCATATAACATAAACATGAGCTTGGTGCACTATAACATAAACATTAGCTTGGTGCACTATAACGGTGCCCAAAACAGTGACAAGAAAAGATCACTATTCTTGGGCTTGACAAATTTTGGTGAGCGTTTTCACCTACGCAATTTCTATAGTTATAGTTTCAAGCAAATAGCTTTATGAAATCCCTATCATATGTTTGAGAAAATATGATTTAAATAGATAAATAGTTAGTCTTAGATAAATACCTTTTAACTCTAATGCTTGTACTAATGAAATCCCTATAAAATGTTTGAGAAAAATTGTTTTAGATAGATGGCATTCGTGAGTAAATCTGGCTTCATTCGTCAAGGCTCAAAATTCCAATGAATATGAAAGCAAAGCTTGGATCAAAAGAATGTTAAACTGGGATTTGTTTACAAATCCTGAGACAAATGACTTTAACTCAGCCATGTCAGATCAAGAAAAAATAAAATTATCCCAAAATTGGCAAAAATATGTATCTGACAATAATATATGGATTTCTTTTTATGAATGGAAGAAATTGAGATAAAAAGCTGAAGTCCAAATGATGGGAGAAAGTTCAGAAATTCCTCCCAAGCACAAATGGAAAAGTATTGAAAGCTAGACCATAGAATCAAATTCTGCTTTTCCTCCCTTCAAGGGCATTCTCCTTCAAGACAATAATCGACAAGTAAAAGCAGTCCCTTTACTACTTTCTGAGGAAGCTATTCAACTTTCTGGTATTGATAAGAGAGTCTAGTCTGTATCAGAACAAATAAACTGGACCAATACTGCCTTGAGAGGCATGGCCACTCATACTTTTGTGACCAATGATTATGCCAGAAAAGGACAAATCATAGATCTACAAGTTTCAACGAACACCATAGTGCATTCTGTCAATAAATACAAGAAAAGGTCACAAATGTTAGAGATAAATTAGACTCTACTCTATGAGAGATATCCTCTAAATCAAAAGAGTCTTTAAGAAATCATGAAGAGTTAATAGAAGGATTAGGAGAAACTTTCTCTAAAATGGGAAAGACACTGACATAAATAAAGCAAAACGATAACATCCCTGACAAACCTATCCCTGATCCCTTCATCCTTCCAAATCCCTCTATTTCAATCTTGTCTCCTGTATATAAGCCAAATGAGACAAAAATTCAAAAGAAATTTCCTCATCATTTTCCCCCAGAAGAAGATATACCAGAATCATCTTCAAAAGAACAATTTTCTCTGGTATCCACACAACAGCCTGCCTATGAAAATCTCCCACATCATACCAACAGACCTCCAGCACTAGACCTAATGGGAAAAGGGAAGTTACCTGAAAGTAAAACATTTGCTGAAGACTGGTTCCAAGAATGGAACATTGACAACCTGTCTGTTGCTCAAATTAGACAAATGATAGACATAATGTATGTCTCATACAAGATAATGTGCATGAAAGGAAAATCAGAAGTGGAAGCATGCAAGTCTATCATTCAATGCTTTACAGGCACTCTAAGCAAATGTTGGGAAGTGATCTCTTCTCCTATTATGATTGCTAAGATGGAGGCAAAAGTCCTCAGAGATGAACAAGTGGACATAGTATATCATACTGATGGGACTCCTCATAATAACATGGTAGGGGCCCTAACCACTGTAATTCTTGAGCATTGGTGTGGTACTAAATTTGAATTAGCAGATAAGCATGAGTTAATCCTTATGAACATGAAGTGCAGAAAAATGTCTGAATATGAAGAATTCCATAAGGATTGGACTCAAAGAATCTTTGAGGTTCAGGATAGCCAAAATCTTCTTTGGAAACATGTATACTTGGCAACCATACCAAGTAAATTTGTTGAGCATCTAAAGATGCAGGAAGTTTTCAAACTTCCTTATGAAATGTACACATGG
>SNQJ01S0049683.1:29863-45524 GCA_010110895.2 Picea sitchensis
AGAATTCCATAAGGATTGGACTCAAAGAATCTTTGAGGTTCAGGATAGCCAAAATCTTCTTTGGAAACATGTATACTTGGCAACCATACCAAGTAAATTTGTTGAGCATCTAAAGATGCAGGAAGTTTTCAAACTTCCTTATGAAATGTACACATGGGGAGAGATTTATTCTCTCGTCACCAAATCTTTGATTGGGTTGTGTGTAAATATGAAGGTCCACAACTCTACATATAAATTATCTCACTTGCTTGATCAGAAATCTATCTGTGAAAAGTATGGCCTCTATATCACAGATCCAGTAAGAAAGAAAAGGAAAAAGAAGAAAGAATTCAAATAAAAGAAAAGAGAAAAACAAAAATATAGATACAGGCCTAGAACACATTATTATGAGCCTGAAGACATTAAACTGAAATCCCATTCTCATCAGGCTAAGCAAAAAATACAATGTTGGATATGTGGACAGTCTGGATATATTGCACACAACTGTCTAGAAAATAAAGCCTCCAGAATGTCAAAAGGAAAACTTTCTGAGCAGAAAGCTAAAGGGGCATAGGCTAACAAACAATTAGCCTTAAGATTGCATTGTAAGAGATGTGGGGCCAATAACCATGAAACAAATCAGTGCCCACATCATCCTTTCCTATCTGTTGTAGAGCCACATGGTTCCTATCAAAGTCCTATAGGTGAACCAAGATATTTCATCACTTTGCCAAGCATAAATGGTTATCCTCCTAAGCGAAAAGAATTGCCTTTCATTTCTGAGTCACATGCTCAAATTGCTAAGTGTTCCAAGAGCATGGTTATTATAAACACTTGGGATGATTATAGGAATGCTCCATCTACTGAGTATTTAGATGATAATACAGACTGGGAAACATATAAAGAAAATTGGATTCCTCAATGGTAATTAAGATGCTCAAAAGGTGTGGAATTTGGACTACCAGGTTTTTCAAGAAACACTAGTATTCATGTTATTCCTCCACAGCATGTGATTGGACAGATGCACAAAGCATCTACTATTGCATCCCAAGAAAAACTGGTAGAAATGGGAGATCTTACCAGAATCAGGTCTGCCAACAGAAACTCATTCTGCCAGCAAACCCAAACATGGCAACAAACTCCAGCATGGAATTTCTTCCAGATTAACAAAATGATAAATTTGTAGTCATGGCCAAATCAATATCCAAATGAAAGATTATTTGACATAAATTATTTCCAATATAAGGCCATGTGGGATAATGTTTTTCTGTGGAGAGATAGGTACATACATTATTACTGTATGATCAAATTCTCTATGCCTTTTGTTTCTTTTCCTGAACCAGAATGGCTTCTAGGCTAGTGGAAGAAATTCAGATTAAATCCAAGTGCCATACATCCTAATGTAATTGACACTACAAGAATGTTTATGTTCCCACAAAGGAGACTTCCAGGAAATATTCATAATCTTAAACAATTTTCTGAAAATGAATATAAAATGGTTTTTGTCAGTGAAAGACATCCTTGGGTGATCAGAACCAGATATGTTTTACAACAAGATGAAGAAAGCGACGAAGATCCTAAAATATACAGGGAAATATACACTCAAGATTGGGACCTAGATCGCTTTCATCATTTCCATGATCAACCAATGGAACAATTTCAAAAGTCTTATCGCCCGAAAGATAGCGGCAGTCGGTTTCCGTGGGTTGACGTAACCAACCTCCACAGTGTATTGATGTGTATTCATGTCTAAATGGTTGACAGTGGAGCCATTCGGGTTTAGTGGGTTACCATAATCAACATCCACTTTGTAATAATTTGTCCTTTTGTAATAATGAGCATCTTGGAAACTTGGAGCACTTCTCCAACTTCTAGCGAGGTTTGACCCGCATTTCCAAGATTCTCCTCTTTATGTCATATTTTGTCTGTCCTCTGACCAGGGAATCTTGCATGACTACCTTGTCAGATGTACTGTGATATCTACTTTTTCTTAGTGGAGAATGAAAGCTTTGATTTGGTCGGAGAATCTTGCACGATTTCTACCACCAAATCCATAAAGCAGATTTAGTGGAAGACATGTAGGGTCAAGAGTCATATCTAGTCTGATCATCGAAATGATTCCTTCCTCCAAAAATTTGTGTATTAGGAGACGAGGAGTTCATGCTCGAGGAGGCAATTCATAGTCAGTCAGTGTGTTAGTCTGTCTGAGTCTTCTAAGCTCCCTCCTATTAGAGCTTTGATTCATTCTCTTTGAGTCTATAAGTGTGTTGTGAGCGAGTAAGAGCATCTCGCTTTGAGCATTCTGCTCATTTGTAATACCCTGACATATTTGCTCTGTTATTAATATAAAAGACTTCCACAATCATGTAATTCTCTCTGAATATTGTCTCTGAATATTGCGCATGCTGTGATTCTCGATTCTATTTGCCTATTATTGCAATCAGTGTTCCTTGAATGATTCTGTGTTGAAGTTCTCTCGAGAATATAGATAAAGTTCTCTCATCTCCATTTGTAAGCTTGCAGCTTTTCAGAGGCTTCCTCCGTCGGAGAATGAAGCTTGAAGATTGCTTGTCTCGTGCGCTTCCTTCCTTCTACTACTTGACCTTCTGCTTCTTGCGACTCTAAGTAGAACCAATCCAGCTCTCCTAGCAAACCCCGAGATTGATCTTTATGTGAACCCCACCTCTTGGCCTTATGTGAACCTTCCAGTGACTCCTAGCAAACCTTCAGACAACCCAACACCTACAACTGCCCTTAGCAGCCTCCTTGCATAGCGGGACTTACTATTGGTGCTATTCAAGACCTAAGAGAACCTCGGCACAACCACCTTCCGAGAACCTTATCTCCAGGATGAGAGAACTTTATCTATCTTCTCGAGAGAACTTCGGCACATAATCATTCAAGGAACATTGATTGCAATAACAGGCAAATAGAATCGAGAATCACAACATGCGCACAATTCAGAGACAATATTTAGAGATCATTACACAATTTGTGGAAGTGTTTTTATATTAATCAGAAAGCAAAATATGCCAGGATATTACAAATGAGCAGGATGCTCTTAGTCGCTCACAAAAAAAACTTACAGACTCAAAGATAATGACTCAAAGCTCTGACAGGAGGGAGCTTAGAAGACTCGGACAGACTAACACACTGACTGAATATGAATTGCCTCCTTGAGAATAAAATCCTCTTCTCCTTATATACAAGTTTTTGGAGAAAGGAATCATTTCAGAGATAAGACTAGACATGACTTCATACCCTACATGTCTTCCTCTAAGTAGGCTTTATGGATTTGGCGGTAGAAATCGTACAAGATCCTCCAACCAAATCAAATCTTTTATTCTCCACTAAGCAAAAATAGATATAACAATAGATTTGACGCGGTGGTCATGCAAGATTCCCCGATCATAGGACAGGCATAGTATGACATAAAAAAGAGAATCTTGGAAATGCGGGTCAAACCACGCCAAAAGTTGGAGAAGTGCTCCAAGTTTCCAAGATGCTCATTATTACAAAAGGACAAATTATTACAAAGTGGATGTTGGTTACAGTAACCCACTAAACCCGAATGACACCATTGTCGGTCATTTAGACATGAATTTTCATGGATACACTGTGGAGGTTGGTTACATGAACCGACGGAAACCGACTGCCACCATTTGTCGGGCAATAAGACTTATATCATTATTCCATTGGTTCGTCATGAAAATGACGAAAGCGATCCGGGTCCCAATGCTGAGTGTATATTTCTCTGTAGATTTCAGGATCTTCGTCCTTGTCTTCATCTTGTTGTAAAACGTATCTAGTTCTGATAACCCAAGGATGTCTTTCTCTGATAAATATCATTTTGTATTCATCTTCAAAGAGTTGTTCAAGACTTTGAACAGTTTCTGGGAATCTTCTGTGATGAAACAGGAACATTCTTGCAGTATCAAAAACGTCAGGGTGTATGGCACTTGGATTTAAACCAAATTTCTTCCACCATTCCGAGAGCCAATTTGGTTCAGGAAGTGAGACGAAAGGAACATAGAATTTGATCATGCAATAATAGTATATGTACATGTCAGTCCACAAATAAACATTATCCCACATCGATCTATATTGGAAATAATTAATATCAATCAATCTTTCATTTGGATCTTGATGTGGCCAGGACTGTAGATCTCTCATTCTATTGATTTGGAAGAAATTCCATGTTGGAGTTTGTTGCCATGTTTGGGTTTGTTGGCAGAACCAGTTTCTGTTTGCAGACCTGATTCTGGATAGGTCTCCCATTTCTACCAGTTTCTGTCGAGATGCAATAGTAGATGCTTGAGGCATATGCCCAATTACATGTTGTGGAGGGATAACATGAATACTGGTGTTTCTTGAAAATCCTGGTAGACCAAATTCTACACCTCCAGAATATCTCAATTGCCATTGGGGTACCCATCTTTCTTTATAATCATCCAAACTGGTGTTATCATCTAAATATTCAGTGGATGGATTATTTTTGTAGTCATCCCAAGTGTTTATGATAACCATGCTCTTTAAACAATAGGCAATTTGAGCATGTGACTCAGAAATGAAAGGCAATTATTTTCTCTTTAGAGGATGACCATTTATGCTTGGAAAAGTAATAAAATATCCTGGTTCACCTTTAGGGCTTTGATAGGAGCCATGTGGCTCTACTGCAGATAGGAATGGTGTTCCTAGGATACAATCCACTGGTAGTTCTGTTAATAAAAATTTCATCCCTAAGGCATATTCGTTAAATAGTAAAATGCCTTTAGGTATCTCAAAATTCATATCTGTATTTACATTTCCCAGTCCTATAGCAGAACAATTGCTGGGAAGCCAGTATTTAGCAGGAATCAAGTCTTTATGCACTAAATTCATGTTTGAACCAATATCTAATAGTGCATTTAATCGAAAAACTTCACCATTGATTTCTAGCTTGATTCTCACCTGATATTTTTGGAATTTAATGCGCAAGATTTTCATAGCTGTTAGCCCTTGAAGGTGGGTTATTGTTTTAGGAATCTCAAAAGGAGCATCTTCTAAAGGAGGAGGTATTGATTCCAATCTTTCTCTAATTTCTCTGATCTCTTGCCTTGCCCAAGAGTCTATTTTGAAGTTGAATTCATCTTCTTCTTCCATTCTCTTGATTTTTTCTTTCAATTCAATGACCTCCCTTTTCAAAAGAAGCATTTCTTTGGCTAAGTTTGTTACTAAAGTGTTTTGTAGTTTTGCCTCTTTATTATATTTAATAAAGGTTTTGGTATTTTTGTCAAAAGAGGCTTCTATGAACAAAGGTTCTCTTTTGGAAGTCTGAACATTTCTAGCCCTTTGTTCAGATTTGACAGTCTTTAAAAAAGTTTCAAGACGCGAGTTTTTCATATTGCCTTCTAGTAAGGCTTTGATATGTGCCAACATTTGGGCTTCTTGATCTCCTTTATTATTGAACATACAAACTTTTATCTTCTGTCTAATTTCTAGTTCCGATTCAGATTCAGAACTCTCTGTACTTCTCTGTCAGGAGCAAAAATTTGGATTTCTGCAATTGCAGTCTTGGTTCATCAATATTTCGTCTTCTGAACTATGTCTGAATTCAGAAGTACTAGTAGAATCTGAGCAACATCCTTCTTGGAGAAGATGTACTTCTTCCATTTTTATAAAAGGATGATGTGGGCATTGGTTTGTTTCATGGTTATTTGCTCCACATCTATTGCAGTGCAGTCTTAAAGCTAGCTGTTTACTAGATTGTACTTCTTTAGCTTTCTGCTCGGAAAGTTTTCCTTTTGATTTTCTGGAGGCTATATTTTCTAGACAGTTATGTGCAATATGTCCAGACTTTCCACATATCCAACATTGTATTTGCTGCTTGGCCTGATGAGAATGAGATTTTAACTTAATGTCTTCAGGCTCATAATAATGTGTTCTAGGTTTATACCTGTATTTGTACCTTTCCTTTTTCTTTTCCTTGAACTCTTTCTTCTTTTTTCTTTTCTTTCTTGCTGAATCTGTGATATAGAGGCCATACTTTTCACAGATAGATTTCTGATCAGGCAAGTGAGATAATTTATATAYAGAGTTGTGGACCTTCATATTTACACACAACCCAATCAAAGCTTCAGTGATGAGAGAATAAATCTCTCCCCATGTGTACATTTCATAAGGACGTTTGAAAACTTCCTGCATCTTAAGATACTCAACAAATTTACTTGGAATGGCTGCCAAGTATACTTGTTTCCAGAGAATATTTTGGCTATCTTGTACCTCAAAAATCCTTTGAGTCCAATCCTTATGAAACTCTTCATATTCATACATTTTTCTACATTTCATGTTCATTAGGATTAACTCATGTTTATCAGCCAACTCAGATTCAGTACCACACCAATGTTCAAGAATTGCATTGGTTAGGGATCCTATCATATTGTTATGTGGAGTCCCATCGGTGTGATAGACTATGTCTCCTTGTTCATCTCTCAGGATTTCAGCTTCCATTTTGGCAATCATTATTCGAGAAGAGATTACTTCCCACCATTTACTTAGAGTGCCTGTGAAGCACTGAATGATAGCATGATTCTACCTCTGATTTCCCTTTCATGCACATGATCTTGTATGAAACATACATTCTATCCATCATTTGTCTGATTTGTGCAATAGATAGACTATCTATGTTCCATTCTTGGAACCAGTCTTCAACAAATGTTTGGCTTTCTGGTAGATTCCCTTTTCCCATTAGGTCTGGTGCTGAAGGTCTACTGGTATGATGTGGGATATTTTCATATGAAGGCTGCTAGATGGATACCAGAGAAAGATGTTCTTTAGAATATGACTCAGGTTTTGAGGATGATTCTGGTATATCTTCTTTTGAGGGAAAATGATGAGGGAATTTCTTTTGGATTTTTGTCTCATTTGGCTTATATACATGAGACAAAATTGAAATAGAGGGGTTTGGAAGGATGAATGGATCATGGATAGGTTTGTCAGGGACACTATCCTTCTGTCTGATTTCTGTTTGTGTCTTTCCTATTTTAGAGAAAGATTCTCCTAATCCTTCCATCAGTTCTTCATGATTTCTCAAGGACTCTCTAGATTTAGAAGATATCTCACATAGAGCAGAGTCCATTTTATCTCTAACATATATGACTTTTCCTTGTATTTGGTTGACAGATTGAAATTTTGTGTTTGTGGATACTTGTAAATCTATAATCTGTCCTTTTCTGGCATAATCATTAGTCACAAAAGTATGGGTAGCCATGCCTCTCAAGGTGGTATTAGTCTAGTTTATTTGTTCTGATACAGTCTGGACTCTCTTGTCAATGCCAGAAAGCTGAATAGCTTCCTTAGAAAGAAGGAAAGGGACTGCTTTAACCTATCTATTATTATCTTCAAGGATAATACCCTTGAAGGGAGGAAAAGTAGAATTTGATTCTACAGTTTGTCCTTCAATACTTTTCCATTTATGTTTGGGAGGAATTTCAAAACTTTCTCCCATCATCTGAACTTTAGACTTTTGACTTAATTTCTTCCATTCAAATAAATAAATCCATAAATTGTTGTCACATACATATTTTTGCCAAATTTGAGATACTCTTAGTTTTTCCCTATCTGACATGGCTAAGTTAAATTCATTTGTCTTAGGATTTGTGAACAAATCCCAGTTTAGCATTCTTTTGATCCAAGTTTCTTCTATGGATCCCTTCTGACACCCTTTCATAATAGAATGGAATTTATGTATTTCTTCTACAGATGGCCTTTGTATATCATTGGGTATA
Organism: Picea sitchensis; assembly: GCA_010110895.2. Classification (NCBI taxonomy): domain Eukaryota; kingdom Viridiplantae; phylum Streptophyta; class Pinopsida; order Pinales; family Pinaceae; genus Picea; species Picea sitchensis. Next base: position 37,609 of record SNQJ01S0049683.1, read on the forward strand.
GGGTTAGAAAATCTACAATCAGTAATAACCTGATCACACTGCTCAATATAACCCAACCCATATTTAGGTGTGTCAGGGGGTCTCATGCCTTTATATATGTCTTGTAATCTTGGATCGAGAGTTTATATGGTAGGCATATAGTGAATCATAAAACAAAACTGAGATTTTGAAGTAGATGCGGTACTTTCTACAGTATTATTTATAGATCAATAACAGACTAAAGAATCCATTGGTATAGTAGAGACTACTATATCTGCACAGAAAAGCAGGGAATTTGATCTTAGTCTTATGTTCTGGGGAAAGAAGATGTCAGATAGGCTCCTGGATGACCACTCAGGCAGAAACTAGTAACTCTGTTCGGAAGTCGCAGAAGTGGAAACTCTGTCTTTCAAGAGCCCGAGACTTCTGATATGGCTTCAAAGTGAGTCACAAGAGTGGAAAGCCTGTCTTTCAAGGACCCGAGACTCTTGATACGGCTCTAGATTCTTATCACACACAAATATATATACCACACACTATAAAACAGAGTGAATACCTTTTATCAGAACGAAAGGTCTAATATCATACCCGACACAAAAATGGTGTCATGGCTCTAATACCATTTGTATCAGAGACATGACTCCATTTTCGCGTCAGGTATGATATCAGACCTTTCATTCTGATAAAAGATATTCACTCTGTTTTATAGTGTGTGGTATATATATTTGTGTTTGATAAGAATCCAGAGCTGTATCAAGAGTCTCGGGTCCTTGAAAGACATGATTTCCACTCTTGCGACTCACTTTGAAGCCGTATCAGAAGTCTCAGGCTCTTAAAAGATAGAGTTTCCACTTCTCCGACTTCCGGACAGAGTTACTAATTTCTGCCTGAGCAGTCGGCCAGAAGCCTATCTGGAATCTTCTTTCTCCGGAACAGAAGACTAAGATTAAATGCCCTACTTTTTTGTGCAGTCATAGTAATCTCTACTATAATGGATTCTTCAGTGTATTATAGATCTGTAGATAACTGTGTAGAAAGTACTGCATCTACTTCCGAGTCTCAGTTTTGTTTAATGTTCCACTATATGCCTACTATAGAGACTCTAGATCCAAGATTACAAGATATATATAAAGGCATGAGACCTCCTGGTACACCAAAATATGGGTTGGGATACATTGAACAATGTGATCAGGTCACTCTTGATTTTAGATTCTCAAATCCTTTACCTGAAGACATGAAAAGACCTTCTGTGGATGAAATACACAAACTTCATTCTGTTATGAAAGGTTTCCAGAAGGGATCCATTGAAGAAACTTGGATAAAAAGAATGTTAAACTGGGATTTGTTCACAAATCCCAAGACAAATGATTTTAATTCAGCTGTGTTAGATGAAGAAAAACTAAAACTATCTCAAAACTGGCAAAAATATGTATCTAACAACAATTTGTGGATTTCTTTCTATGAATGGAAGAAATTAAGTCAAAAGGATGAAGTTCAAATGATGGGAGAAAGTTATGAAATTCCTCCCAAAGATAAATGGAAAAGTATTGAAGGCCAAACTCTAGAATCAAATTCTACTTTTCATTCCTTCAAGGGTATTATCCTTGAAGATAATAATAGACAAGTTAAAGCAGTTCCTTTGCTGCTTTCTGAGGAAGCTATTCAACTTTTTGGTATTGAAAAAAGAGTCCAGACTGTGTCTGAACAAATCAACTGGACTAATACTGCTTTGAGGGGCATGGCCACTCACACTTTTGTGACTAATGATTATGCTAGAAAAGGACAAATTATAGATTTACAAGTATCTACAAACACGATTGTCCATTCTGTCAACCAAATCCAAGATAAAGTCATAGATGTCAGGGATAAATTGGACTCTACTTTATCAGAAATATCTTCTAAATCCAGAGAGTCCATGAGAAATCATGAAGAGCTAATGGAAGGGTTAGGAGAAACTTTCTCTAAAATGGAAAAGACATTGACATAAATAAAGCAAAAGGAAAGTGTCCCTGACAAACCTATCCCTAATCCCTTCATCCTTCCAAATCCCTCTATTTCAATCTTGTCTCCTGTATATAAGCCAAATGAGACAAAAATCCAAAAGAAATTCCCTCATCATTTTCCCCCAGAAGAAGATATACCAAAATCATCTTCAAAAGAACAATTTTCTCTAGTATCCATACAATAGCCTGCCTATGAAAATCTCCCACATCATACCAGCAGACCTCTAGCACCAGACCTAATGGGAAAAGGGAAGTTACCTGAGAGTCAAACATTTGCTGAAGACTGGTTCCAAGAATGGAACATTGATAGTCTGTCTGTTGCACAAATCAAACAAATGATAGACATAATGTATGTTTCTTATAAGATTATGTGCATGAAAGGAAAATCAGAAGCGGAAGCATGCAATTCTATCATTCAATGCTTTACAAGCACTCTAAACAAATGGTGGGAAGTGATCTCTTCTCCTATTATGATTGCTAAGATGGAGGCGGAAGTACTTAGAGATGAACAAGGGGACATAGTATATCATACTGATGGGACTCCTCATAATAACATGATAGGGGCCCTAACCACTGCAATTCTTGAGCATTGGTGTGGTACTGAATCTGAATTGGCAGATAAGCATGAGTTAATCCTTATGAACATGAAGTGTAGAAAAATGTATGAATATGAAGAATTCCATAAGGATTGGACTCAAAGAATCTTTGAGGTTCAGGATAGCCAAAATCTTCTTTGGAAACAAGTATACTCGGCAGCCATACCAAGTAAATTTGTGGAATATTTGAAAATGAAGGAAGTGTTTAAACTCCCTTATGAGATGTATACATGGGGAGAGATTTATTCTCTCATCACTAAAGCTTTGATTGGATTATGTGTAAATATGAAGGTCCACAACTCTGTATATAAATTATCCCATTTTCCTGACCATAAATCTATCTGTGAAAAGTATGGCCTATATATCACAAACCCAGTGAGAAAGAAAAGGAAAAAGAAGAAAGAATTTAAAGAAAAGAAAAGAGAAAAATACAAATATAGATATAGGCCTAGAAGACATTATTATGAACCTGGAGACATTAAACTGAAATCTCATTCTCATCAGGCTAAGCAAAAAATACAATGTTGGATATGTGGAAAGTCTAGACATATTGCACACAATTGTCCAAAAAAAAAAGCCTCCAGAATGTCAGAAGGAAAAATTTCTGAGCAGAAAGCTAAAGAGACACAGGCTAACAAAAAATTAGCCTTAAGATTGCATTGTAATAGATGTGGGGCCAATAACCATGAAACAAATCAGTGCCCACATTTTCCCTAGAAGAGAAGAAGTACATCTTCTTCAAGAAGGATGTTGCTCAGACTCTACTAGTACTTCTGAATTTGAACATAGTTCAGATGAAGAAATATTGATAAATCAAAACTGTAATTGCAGAAATCCAAACTTCTGCTCCTGTCCAAGCAGTACAGACAGTTTTGAGTCTGAATTAGAACTAGAAATTCGATATAAGATAAAATTTTGTATGCTTAGTAATACAGGGGATCAAGAAGCTCAAATGCTGGCACAGATCAAAGCCTTACCAGAAGGCGATATGAAAACTTCGCTTCTGGAAATTTTTTTGAAGACAGTTAAGTCTAAAGAAAGGAATAAAAATACTGAATCTTCCAGAAGAGAACCTTTGTTCATAGAAGCCTCTTTCGATAAAAATACCAAAATTTTTATCAAGTATAATAAAGAAGCAAAGTTGCAAAACACCTATGTGATAGATTTAGCCAAAAAAATGCTTCTTTTGAAAAAAGAGGTCACTAATTTGAAAGAAAAAGTCAGAAAAATGGAAGAAGAAGCTGAATTCAGCTTCAAAATTGACTCTTGGGCAAGGCAAGAGATCAGAGAAATTAAAGAAAGATTGGACTCAATGCCTCCTCCTTTAGAGGATGCTCCTTTTGAGAGTCCTAAAACAACAACCCATCTCCAAGGCCTAACAACAATGGAAATCTTGCCCATCAGGTTCCAAAAATATCAGGAAATAATCAAGTTAGAAATCAATGGTGAAGTTTTTCAATTCAATGCACTATTAGATACTGGTTCTGACATGAATTTAGTGCATAAAGATTTGGTTCCTTCTAAATACTAGCTTCCCAACAATTATTCTGCTATAGGACTGGGAAATGTAAATATAGATATGAATTTTGAAATACCTAAAGGCATCTTACTGTTTGATGAACATGCCTTAGGAATGAAATTTTTATTAACATATTTACCAGTATATTGTATTCTTGGAACACTATTCCTCTCTGCAGTAGAGCCACATGGATCTTATCAAAGTCCTAAAGGTGAACCAGGATATTTTATTACCATGCCAAGCATAAATAATCATCCTCCAAAAAGAAAGGAATTGCCTTTCATTTCTGAGTCACATGCTCAAATTGCCTACTGTTCAAAGAGCATGGTTATTATAAATACTCGGGATGATTATATGAATGCTCCATCTACTGAATATTTAGATGATAACACCAGTTGGAATGACTACAGAAAAAATTGGATACCTCAATGGCAATTGAGATGGTCAGAAGGAGTTGAGTTTGTCTTACCAGGCTTTTCAAGGAATACCAGTATTCATGTTATTCCTCCCCAACATGTGATTGGCCAGATGCATCAAGCATCCACTATTGCATCTAGGAAAAATTTAGTATAAATAGGAGATCTATTCAGAATCAGGTATGCAAATAGAAACTGGTTCTGCCAACAAACCCAAACATGGCAACAAACTCCAGCATGGAATTTCTTCCAAATCAATAGAATGAGAGACCTACAGTCCTGGCCACATCATGATCCAAATGAAAGATTGTTTGAAATTAATTATTTCCAATACAGATCGATGTGGGATAATGTTTGTTTGTGGACTGACAAGTACATATACTATTATTGCATGATCAAATTCTCTGTTCCTTTCGTCTCATTTCCTAAACCAGATTGGCTCGTAGAATGGTGGAAGAAATTTGGTTTAAATCCAAGTGCCATACATCCTGATGTTTTTGATACCACAAGGATGTTCCTGTTTCATCACAGAAGATTCCCAGAAACTGTTCAAAATCTTGAACAACTCTCTGAAGATGAATACAAAATGTTATTTATCAGAGAACGACATCCTTGGGTTATCAGAACCAAATATGTGTTACAATAAGATGAAGAAAGTAATGAAGGTCCTGAATTATACAGAGAAATATATACTCAGCATTGGGACCCAGATCGCTTTCGTCATTTCCATGATTAGCCAATGGAATAAAAATCCAAGTCTTATTGCTAGACATATATTGGCAGTCAGTTTCCTTGGGTTGACGTAACCAACCTCCACAGTGTAATCATGAACATTCATGTCTAAATTGCTGATAGTGGTGCCATTCGTGTTTAGTGGTTGCCGTAACCAACATCCACTTTGTAATTATTTGTCCTTTTGAAATAACGAGCATCTTGGAAACTTGGAGCACTTCTCCAACTTTTGGCGTGGTTTGACCCGCATTTCCAAGATTCCTCTACACATGTTGTCCTACGTTTGTCCTTTGGTAAATCATGCATGACAACCCCGTCAGATCTACTGTTATATCTACTTTTTCTTAGTGGAAAATAAAGGCTTTGATTTGGTCGGAGAATCTTGCATGATTACTACTGCCAAATCCATAAAGCAGATTTAGTGGAAAACATGTAGGGTCCGAAGTCATGTCTAGTATCATCATAAGAATGATTCCTTCCTCCTTAGATTGGGATATAAAGAGAGGAGGAGTTCATTCTCAAGGAGTCAATTCATAGTCAATGTGTTAGTCTGTCCGAGTCTTCTAAGCTCCCTCCTGTCAGAGCTTTGAGACATTCTCTTTGAGACTGTAAGTTTGTTTTGTGAGCGAGTAAGAGCATCCTTCTCTGAGCACCCTACTCATTTGTAATACCCTGGCATATTTTTCTCTGTGATTAATATAAAAAGACTTCCTCAAATTGTGTAATGATCTCTGAATATTGTCTCTGAATTGTGCACATGTTGTGATTCTCGATTCTATTTGCCTGTTATTGCAATCAATGTTCCTTGAACAATTCTGTACTGAAGTTCTCTTGAGAAGATAGATAAATTTCTCTCATCCTGGAGATAAGTTTCTCGGAAGGTGGCTTTGCCGAGGTTCTCTTAGGTCCTGAATAGCATCAGTAGTAAGTCCCGCTAGGCAAGGAGGCCGCTAAGGGTAGTTGCAGGTGTTGAGCTATTTGAAGGTTCGATAGGAGTCACTAGAAGGTTCACATAAGGCCAAGAGGTGGGGTTCACATAAGGATCAATATCGAGGTTCGCTAGGAGAGCTGGATTGGTTCTGCTGAGAGTTGCAAGAAGCAGAAGGTCAAGTAGCAGAAGGAAGCAAGCGCACGAGACAAGCAATATTCAAGCTTCATTCTCCGACGGAGGAAGCCTCTGAAAAGATGCAAGCTTACAAATGGTATAAAGGCATGGGACCCCTAGGTACACCAAAATATGGGTTGGGATATATAGAGCAGTGTGATCAGGTCATCCCTGACTGTAGATTTTCAAACCCTTTACCCAAAGACATGTAAAGACCATCTACAAATGAGATACACAAATTTAATTCTGTTATGAAAGGGTGTCAGAAGGGATCCATCGAAGAAGCTTGGATCAAAAGAATGTTAAACTGGGATTTGGTTACAAATCCTGAGACAAATGAATTTAACTTAGCCACGTCAGATCAAGAAAAAATAAAATTATCCCAAAATTGACAAAAATATGTATCTGACAATAATATATGGATTTCTTTCTATGAATGGAAGAAATTGAGCCAAAAGGTTGAAGTCTAGATGATGGGAGAAAGTTCAGAAATTCCTCCCAAGCACAAATGGAAAAGTATTGAAGGCCAGACCGTAGAATCAAATTCTACTTTTCCTCCCTTCAAGGGCATTGTCCTTGAAGACAATAATTGACAAGTAAAAGTAGTCCCTTTACTGCTTTCTAAGGAAGCTATTCAGCTTTCTAGTATTGATAAGAGAGTCCAGTCTGTATCAGAACAAATAAACTGGACCAATACTGCCTTGAGAGGCATGGCCACTCATACTTTTGTGACCAATGATTATGCCAGAAAAGGACAGATCATAGATCTAAAATTTTCAACGAACAACATAGTCCATTCTGTCAATCAAATACAAGAAAAGGTCACAAATGTCAGAGATAAATTAGAATTTACTCTATCAGAGATATCCTCTAAATCAAAAGAGTCTTTAAGAAATCATGAAGAGTTAATGGAAGGATTAGGAGAAACTTTCTCTAAAATGGGAAAGACACTGAAATAAATAAAGAAAAAGGATAGCATCCCTGACAAACCTATTCCTGATCCCTTCATCCTTCCAAATCCCTCTATTTCAATCTTGTCTCCTGTATATAAGCCAAATGAGACAAAAATTCAAAAGAAATTCCCTCATCATTTTCCCCCAGAAGAAGATATACCAGAATCATCTTCAATAGAACAATTTTCTCTGGTATCCATACAATAGCCTGCCTATGAAAATCTCCCACATCATACCAACAGACCTCCAGCACCATACCTAATGGGAAAAGGGAAGTTACCTGAAAGTCAAACATTTGTTGAAGACTGGTTCCAAGAATGGAACATTGACAGCCTATATGTTGCTCAAATTAGACAAATGATAGACATAATGTATGTCTCATACCAGATAATTTGCATGAAAGGAAAATCACAAGTGGAAGCATGCAAGTCTATCATTCAATGCTTTACAAGAACTCTAAGCAAATGCTGGGAAGTGATCTCTTCTCCTATTATGATTGCTAAGATGGAGGCGGAAGTACTCAGAGATGAACAAGGGGACATAGTATATCATACTGATGGGACTCCTCATAATAACATGATAGGGGCCCTAACCACTGCAATTCTTGAGCATT
>SNQJ01S0049684.1:15863-39695 GCA_010110895.2 Picea sitchensis
TGGCGTATGAAGTGGGACCCGTCTCCTGTCACGTCGCCCATCTTGTCGTGTTTCCCCTTTCGCCACCTATACTCCACTCAACCTCGCAACAGGGCCATTCCTAACAACCATTTGCTAACCCTGTAGGGATTCATCCCTATTGGCCAGTCACTAACCCTGTCAGGGTTCGGCGGTTGCAAATTCAAAAGATTCGACATCCCTGTAGCGCTGAGGCATGAAATACAAAGAGGCGCCATGATTATTTGACCTGTGATCATGACCTACGATCACATGGGAGCAGAGAGAGAGAGAGAAAGATCTAGCCTATGCTAGGCCTCTGTAGATATTTCGGGGGCTCTGATTCTGCAGAAATCAACGAAAACTTGATTATGGTAGTGGGTGTGTTACAACTGTGGAAAGAAGAAGTGGGCGGTGGTAAAGTGTAATACCTGAAAAGAAGAAATGGGAAGGTATCAGTCTTTTGCTAGAGATTTCTATTCAGAAAAGGTGGAATAACTAGATTGATAAACAATGCAGGATGTCATCAATACAAACTTACAACTATGGCACATATGATAATTTTTTTCTATTTGTTTGTTGATGCATTTTCCTGTTTCCTTTTGTTGGCAACCTGATTCAACTCNAGAAAAGGTGGAATAACTAGATTGATAAACAATGCAGGATGTCATCAATACAAACTTACAACTATGGCACATATGATAATTTTTTTCTATTTGTTTGTTGATGCATTTTCCTGTTTCCTTTTGTTGGCAACCTGATTCAACTCTGTTTCGACGAATTTTTCAATGTAGGTTTTCAAGGGGGTGACATTGATCTCATTTTGAATTTTTGTGCTGAAAAGTTTTGTTTCTAATTCGCTTAGATCAATAGAAAGATTACGCAGAGTCTGGTGAATGTTTCCATTATGTACTGAATAGTCGACTAGCCAGTTGTCCATGTGATCTTCACCATATTCAAGAATCCTATAAAATTTGTCCAAAGACAATGCATTTAAATTATGAACTTGATTATCGAAAGCTTGCTTGGCTAACCTCAACGAGTTGACGATTAAGTTGGGATCTTGGAACTCATTGGTCCTTCTGGATAATTTTATTTTGGTCATCTTTGTGAATAATGTTTCTTTCGTTCATATNTTTAAATTATGAACTTGATTATCGAAAGCTTGCTTGGCTAACCTCAACGAGTTGACGATTAAGTTGGGATCTTGGAACTCATTGGTCCTTCTGGATAATTTTATTTTGGTCATCTTTGTGAATAATGTTTCTTTCGTTCATATTGCTTGCTCACATGATTGGACAATGAGATATAGGTTCTTCACCTTCTCTTTCCAGCAGGCTTCTAACTGAGTGATCCAGATTTTGGAGGGGAGATCATGCTGTCTTATTGTCGTGTCTTCCATGTTGTTAAAATGAAAGGGAAAAGGGATGACTGTGTGCAAATAGAAAGTTTCTTCATTTTTTAAATCCGTCTGTAAAAGTTCGAGCAAGTTATTTGTCATCGTTCCCAGGGAATCCATATCTTGTGATGTTTCGTAGGTGTCAATAATCAGTTCCATTCTATTATTTATATTGTTCTCCACATATCCTCTACACGATGCAAGGAAGATGGATGATATTTTTAACTCTACTATAGGGGTGGCAAACATGGCTATTGCCAAAGAAATGACAAGCAATTGAATAGGAATAAAAAATTCCTCTAATTCCTTGATTTGCTCCTTTAGTCTGGAATTTTCGGCCTTAATTACTCCAATGGAATCATCAAGAGAATCTCTGGTTGCTCTGTGAAGTCCAGAGATTTGGGAGGGATGCATGTTTGCAAGGTCAAATTCTGAACGATATTTTTCGTTTCTTATTATTTACATCTTTCTTTTTAATAATTAACTTTTTAGATTCGCTTTAAAAAACAACACTCTCGAATACGAAGGATTCATCTTCATAAAAAAATTTGGTACCAACTATGTCCATTGGCCCGCTATGGTGAATCGTGTCTCCAGACTCATCAAGGTTGCAAAATATGCTATCCATATCAGTGTCAAGTTCCATGTTCTGAATTTCAATTTCGGGTTCTTCCGCCTCACTTACAATTCTTTTTCTTTTCTTCTCCACGGGAAGCTTGTGAGAACTATCAATTTTAGGATGAACCTCCTCCATTCGAAGAATTTTGGGTTTTTTTTTTACTGTGGTAGGCCGTTGGAGTGATGCTTTGTTACTATAGTAGTTCTGTTCCTCATGACCTAAGATGTTCATTGTATCTCCATAGAAATGTTGTCGAGCTGGTGCTATTAGTTTACGAGGACATTCGTTTGATCCAAATGATGCTTCAAATGAACAAATGGAAGGGATAATATAACACCCCCAGAAATGTTAGTTCAATGTGTGTGAATGGAAAATATCCTTGAGCTCTTCATTCATTAATGACAATCTCTATGTGTGTTGGATGATGAGTTGTTAGAAGTAAACCTTAATTATTACATACTTAGAAGTGTGAAGGTGGCGGTTAGGACAAAGAACAATCAAGGATTGGAGGTTTCATGAATAACCCAAGCCGAGGATGTGTGAATGACATTCCATGGTATTTGAAATTAATACTCAGAAGGGATAACAAAACCCTCCGCAAATCTTGGTTCAATGCGTATTAATGGAAGTTGTTCTCGAGCCTTTCACCCATCAATGACAATTTACATGGTTCCTGCATGATGAGATGTTAGCATTAAAGATTACTAATTGCATATTTAGAAACAAGACATTTATATATATATATATATAGATGTAGATGTAGATGTAGATATATATATAGATATAGATATATTTATAAACATTTTTTTATTATAAACATGTGCGAAGGTGATGATTATGGGGATGAGAAAGAAAGGAATGGCCAAGTATGAAAAACAATTGGACGAGCCTCAAATTAGGTTTACTGGAGATAATGAGGAAAGGTGAGTGTCCAATAGTGAAATTGCATGAGCCGGAATTTTTTATTGCAAAACACGTAAAATGGAAGAGGGCATGATGGTGCAGTTCAGCAGACGGTTTGTATATTTGTGCAATTACGAGAAAATGGCTAACTATGGAATAAGGAAACGGTCGATCGAGATCGTTTTTAGAATTAGGTTTTGAATATTTTGTAAACGGGCCAAACCGAGATCCTACGAATGGCATTCCATGGTGTTTGAAATCAACACTAGGAAACGATAATATAAACTTCCGAGAATCTTGGTTTAATGTGTAATAATGGGAGATCTCCACAAATCTTGGTTTATTTCCGAAGGGCAAGACCGAACAAGTTAATTTAGTTTTTTTATTATAAATATGTCTCTTTTATTATAAACAAGTGAAGACAAGGAATGGAAAAATATGAAAAGAGGTCGCACAATTTTCAAAATATAGGGAATTCTTAGTAGATGTGAGGGCCAATGGTCAAATTGTATGTTTCATAAATTTTAACTGGGAAATGCGTAAAAAGGAAGAATGCATGGAAGACATGGGGAAGTATGAAAAGCGGTGGGATGGGGTTCAAAATAGTGTTAAAAGGGATTGTGACTAGAGGTGAAGGCCGATGTTCAAATTGTATGTACAGGAATTTTTTACTTCAAAATCCGTAAAAGGGAAGAGTGTATGGTGGCGAGACCCAGTGAACGCTTTGTATAATTGTGGAATTGTAGGTGTTGTTTTCATGTCACGGAACAATGAAAGGGAAATATTTAGTCTGTGTGTCCAGGAACTGGCAATGGAAAAAGTGGCCAAGTATGGAATAGGGAAATGGTCGATCAGACTTGGTTGGGAAGAAGTGCGAAGGTGGTAGGCATAGGAAACAATGATTAGGAATTGGATATTTCATGAACTCGCCAACTCGACGATGTATGAAATATATTCGAACAAATGGAGGTGTATGTAAAGTGGACGAAGGGGCTTCAAAAATCGGGCGATAATAGTTGCACATAAGACATGAGGAGTCGATGGTCAAACTGTAGCTCTTGAAACTTCTAAGTGAAAAGTGTGTAACAGGGAAGAGGGTAAGATGTGACAGTTCGGTTGTAAATTTGTATATCATGGAAGTTTGGGTTCTCTTTGGAGGTGACAGAACAATGGAAGTGCACCCTAGAACCCGCATGCCATGGAATTCAAATCTGTAATAGATATCCCATTTCATGGGAAGATCTTTTCTGCATGTTTCTAGAGAAGTTGTAAACTTATTGTATATACTTGGAATGAAGTGTGAAGGTAGCAGGAAAAGGAAAAAATGACTAGGAATTGGAAAGTGTCAAGACGGTCTTCAAAATAGGGTGACCAGGTTTTTCGAGGAGACATGAAGCCCCAATGGTCAAATTGTATGTATCACAACTTTTGAGTGCAAAATGTATAACACAAAAGAGAAAATGTTTTGGGAGTTCAGAAGTGAATTTGTACATCGTGGAAGTCGAGGTGTTGTTTGTAACTCAAGGAATACTGGAAGTGCAGTCCACCTGTCCAGGAACCCGCAAGCAAAAAACTGGAAAGTTTAGAAGAAATTGGATAAATATGCAAATGAATGCTAGTTTTTCGTACATCGTGGAAGATGGAGTTTTGTTTGTAGCTCAAGGAGTACTAGAACTACGGTCTGCCTATCCAGGAACCCGCAAGAGAAAAACAAGGAAGTTTAGAAGAAATTGGATAAATATGTAAACAAAATCTGGTTTGCCAGAATTGTGATGTGAAGATATAGATGAAGATAACGATTTGTCAATTGGCCACCCCAAAAACCCCCGACCACAGGAATGTGGAAAACTATAGAACTAGAAATGAATAATAGATGGGAAGAACAAAAGGAAAAAATGGGAAATCTTACAAGAGGAAAAAGAAAGGGAGAGAAGAACTTTATTTCTCACACACCAACACCTACTCATAACTATGAACCCATAGAAAGACATTAACAATGGAAAAACATTGTCATATATGAAATATAGTTGGATCCCAACAAAGTCTGGTTCATGCCATAAGAGATGTAATTTACATCCATCTTAATAGTATTTTCTAGGGAGCCAACTGTGAAACCATGTAACAACAGATGCAACACCCCAACATTGCAAAGTTTAGTCAAACAAGAGAAACTGGCAAATAAAAACCCAGTTAAGAAGCACCAAAAGGCCCAACTGTAGTTGTAGGACCTGAACACTGCGCAAGCACCAACCAGTCGATTAAGAAATTCATTTCACACGATATTGTATCAAAAAAATTAGAGGAAAACGTATTGTAACACATATGTTAACCAAATATTTTAGGCTGTGAGACTTGCCAGGTAAAATTCAAAGGTGGCAGGACCGTCCAAAGGAGTGCCTCTATGAAAGAAACTAAGAAAAGTGTGATTTTCCCTCTTGTTATTTTTCAATACTAGGGGCCATTAAATTCCTCTTGCAGTCCATCTTTAAATTATAGCTAGTATATTGATATTTGTAATAGATATCCTATTACCTGGTAAGATATTTTGTGCGTGTTTCTAGAGAAATTGTCTATGAACAGTTACCATGAATGTCTTCTGGAGGCATGGTGATATGTTAGTATTAAAGCTCAGTTATTGTATAGTTGGAAAGAAGTGTGAATGTGGCAAGCACAAGAAACAATGATTAGGAACTAGAGGCACAAAAGAGATTCCAAGAAAGGTATAAGTATGGAAAGTGGGCAAACGGGGTTGAAAATTTGGTCACAATAGTTGCCCAAGAGATGTGAGGACCCAAAGGACAAATTGTAGGTCATTTTTGTATCGCAAAAGTCCTAGTGTTGTTTGCAGGTCACAAAACAATGGAAGTGCAATGTAGAGCATGCTTGTTCAGAAATCTGCGATCTGAAAAGTTGCTAGGTATGGAATGGGAAGCAGTCGATCAAATGGAGAAAGATATTTAGACAAATGGAAAAGTATCAAAAGATGATGGACGGGATTGAAATTGGGGTGAAATTAGTTCGAAAGGAGACGTGAGGACCCGACGATCAAATTGTAGGTCTTGAAACATTTGAGAGAAAATTGTATAACGGGGCAAAGTGTTTGATGTGAGAGTCTGGTTGTAAATTTGTATATAGCGAAATTATGGGTGCTCTTTGGAGGTCACAGAACAATGGAAATGCAATATAGAGTTTTCATTCCCCATAATCCACGATCAGAAATGTGCCTAGGTATGGAATGGGGAAGCGGGTGGTCGGAGTCAGAGGAGATGTGAGGACCCAACCGTCTAATTGTAGGTCTTGAAACTTTTGGGAGAAAATTTTCTAACAGGGAAGAGGGTATGATGTAAGAGTCTAGTTGTAAATTTTCATATGGCGGAAGTCTGGGTTCTCTTTGGACATCACAAAACAATGGAAATGCAATCTAGAGCGCATGTGCCCCTAAATCCGCGATCGGAAATGTGGCTAGGTATGGATTGGGGAAGTAGGTGGTCAGAGTCACGATATAAAAGCACGAGTGCAAATGTGAAGCCATGGTTCTGCCAACCCACACAACTAGATATTTTCGGTAAAACAACCAAGTAACAAGGAGAAAGTAGAGGGAAAAGAGAAACGCGAATTTGGTTAAGTATAGAAGACGAAAATAAGGGCTAGTATATTCAAATCTGTAATAGATATTTCGTTTGCTGGGAAGATATTTTATGTGCGTTTTTGGAGTTCTATACTTATTGCATATACTTTGAAAATCCATTTCAAAACCATAATTTTCTAGTCCAATATTTATCCACTTAATCATTTTGTATTGTGCTTTTACCATTAAAAATGTTGTGAGCAAATGCTTTGTTGAAGATTAGTTTCTTTCGCAACGTGTGGGGGTGATTATGAGCTTGATACATTGTTGCATGAATTTGACATATTAACTTGCACAAACACGGGGACTAGTCAACCCGCGGGCAATTCAGGAGGATGGGAAAGTCAGGTCCAAGTTTAAAGGGATTTTGTTTATATATATTTAAAATGCATTCATATTAATGTATCTTAATAGATTCTTTGTGATCCAAATGTAAACCATGTTCAAATTTGAATGGTGTTATGGGCTCGCAATTTTTTTCTCAAATCGAGAAGCAATATAGAAAAAAATATGTGACTTTTCAGGTCGTATATACAAGAATATTTTGAAATATAGGAAGTTGTAATATATGCACAATACAGAACATGAACATGTACAAGAAAATGATTTAATTTTAAGAAGAAATACATATTTCAAATAACAAAACCAAATATTGAATATCACCATAGAAGAACCTCAAATATTTATATTCAGATAAACTGGGTCCCAAATACAATTGACAATACTTCCCAAAAAATAGTTGTCTTTGAATTTGAAAAAAAATGTATAGTTCATTATATATTCTGAAAAATAAAAAAGCGTGTGACATAATGAATGGAATTGGGACTACCGCGGACTAGAAAGAAAAGACATACAAGAATGAAGTTTGTAGAAAGAAGAAAGTCGGTGATGGAAACAACAAGACCTAGCAAGAAGAAAAAGAAAATTATCAGTCCTTGGTTAAAACTTTGTTAGAGTAAGTGGAGGAAAAAAAAGAATGTGATCAGTATCAACTTACTATGAAAGATGACTTCATCCTTCAGTGTAAAATATAAAATATACAGAATCATCCGAGAGATGCTGGCCAAACTTTATTGTCTCATTATCCTCGTGAAAATCCATGCAATTTGCCAAAAAAGGTTTCTAAATGCACTAACCTATAATATCGATATGTCCTGGGGAGCACGCCATGGGTTCTGTAAGAACTTCGGAAAGAGGTCCAATTCATTACATGCTTCTTTAAGAACTATCTGTAATTCTTGCCCTTGAAAGTATTCATTGGGTCGGCAAGTGGTAACATATTTCGAAATACTTGAGGGTATAGGGAGACTTGGGAATGGTTGCGCAATTGGATAATCCGTTTGTTCGGAATATAGTTATCGGCRCAGTACGTGACCAACTCCTAAAAGTAAAAAAAATTGGGGACAAAAGCGGTCAGTGCAATTMCACATGTCGAGATAACTTTCTTTTGGGYAGAAGGGGACATGTAGTAGTGGTCATAAKTTGTGGAGCAATGAAAACTGTGGTCCTTGAGCCCGAAAATATTAAGCCCATATCCACATAAATGTTGTTGAGCTCCAGCCATAAGTTGATGACAACATTCCTTTGCTCGTCATAGTATTTAAAATGGATGGTGCAACATCATAATATAATCTCTGATAAATATTGGTTCAATGTGTTTTAATACTATATGTCCTCGACCTTTTCGCCTTTTAATGCCAATCTTTTTGATGTCTCTAGTGATTCATGACTAATAAAGGCATAATTAATGTGAATTGGGAAGCGCATGAAGTTGGCGAGGATGGATTCCAGCGAAAACTGCTCCAGAACTTTTGTGTACCTGGAAGCCCGAAAACCCGTGAATCTATGAGAACATGAGTTGAACAATCCACTAAGTATGGAAATATGGGGTACGATTCTTTGAAAAAGTCTGAGGTAAATAACCATTTTTCCAAACTGATATTACATTATTGTTATGTTGATGCCGTAAAAAAACTAAAATAAGAAACTAATCAGATTCCATAATATTCTCCCATTAATTCATTTTAATGGGCGATGTCCTCGAGCTTTCCGCGTATTAATGCCAATCTTTTTGAACATCTGTGATGAGATGTCACTAGCTAAATCATATTTAATGTGCATTGGGAGGGGACGAAGGTGGCAGGGATGTAGGGGAGTCAAAAATGCTTTGGTACTTTTTTTAACGTGGGAGTCCGTGGTGGAATTGTAGATCATGCAAGTTTTGGATGCAATATGTATGCTCTGAACATGGTTCATGAGAGTTAGATAACACCTACCGGGGAACCCGTAGCCATAAAATTGGTTAAGTAAGGAAACAAATGTGGTCAGTCAGACTCGTTATGTCAAGATATAGATGGATATAGATTTTGTGAGTTCCCCACCTGGGAACCCACTATCATAGAGGTCGAATTGTAGATCATCCAAGATCTGGATGCAATATGTATACTCCGAACACGGTGCATGCGAATTTGATAATGCCTAGCCAGGAACCCGCAACCATAAAATTGGCTAAGGAAACAAAATAGGTTGGTCGGATTTGTGATGTCAAGGTATAGATGGATATATAATTTTTGAGTCTGTCACCTGGGAACGTGCTATTATAGAGGTCGAATTGTATATCACCCAAGTTTTGGATGCAATATGTATACTCTGAACACGGTGCATGATAGTTCGATAATGCCTACCCGGGAACTTGCAACCATAAAATTGGCTAAGTAAAGAAACGAAAGCGGTCGGTCGGACTCATGATGTAAAGATATTGATGGATATAGAATTCGTGAGTCCGCCATCTAGGAACCCACTATCATAGAAATGAAACTAAGTATAGAAGATCAAAAAAAGAAACGGATCCAATAACTTTATGCTCGATAGACAAACACTTTGTCTGATAATTGTCAAGCGATAGAAATGCATCGACTATGCAGCATGAGAGTTTGGGGCATGGGAGATCCATAGGGCCTAGCTGAGAACAGATTGGCATAAAATTTCCCAAGTATTGAAACGAATAATAGTCGGTCAGACTCATGATGCAATTGAAAAATATATGACTTGGCACATTTATATGCAAGCATTCAGATGGATTCATCATAGGWAGAGTGAGGCCTAGGGGTTTGAGTCGAGGTTCGAATTGTACATAACCGAAGTTTTAGGTGATAGATGTATATGGCGAACACGGGGCATGAGAGTTCRATGACACTTACTCAAGAACCTACGAGCATAAAATTTTCCAACTATGAAAACGAATAGTGGTTGGTCGAACTTGTGATGTAAAGATATAGATGGACATGAAATTTGTCACTCGGCCATCCGTGGATCCCGCAAGGATGGACATGGGACTAAGTATAGAACGAGAAACGAATAATAGAGAGGAAGAAGATAAGGGAGAAAGGATATGCATAGAAGAGAAAAAAGAAAGGAAACAAAGAACTCTATGGGTTACAGATCAACACAATAGTGTGATAATTATCAAGCCACAAAAACACATCAACTATGGGAAAAACATATAGCTGGAAAAAATGGAAAACGTATGCAGATAAGAGTTTTTTTGTAACCATACCAATGAAGTATCGGGCTTACGCATTTTATTTGTTGCAGAACAATGAAATACATCCTTGTGCACAATTATTGTTCTTGTTTCAATCTAGGAACACAGAGAATACAATGGAAATCAAATCAAGTTGCTACATAGGAGCATATAAAAAAAAAGATGAGTACGAATTTATTTATTTGAGTACAACAACACAGAAAATAGAATTGACATAAACAAAATTCAATATACATGAATATATGGAGTATCGAAGGAAAAAAATAACAGAGATGAAAATTAGTGTAACAAATATAGACAGAGTAAATGGAAAACAATTGGATGTGAAACACAGGTAGAAATATGCACCTTTGCATGGCTTCTTCTAAACTTTTGGTTAAGGCTTCTCTGTCGTGTGAAGTTCTCCTCTTTGTTTTTATGAAAAAAGAACAAAACAAAATGTACATGAACATAAGTTCACACGTAAAGAAAAAAGAGAGGAATATGTACATAGAGTAAATAAAATAGAATAAAAGGAATAGAGTAACAGATAGTGCTATAAGAATATACCTTTTTTTTTATTTTGTTTTTTTTGTTTATCCATGATTGTGTATATATAACTTTTTTGTGTAAAAAAAGTTTGTCCCCAAAATCAATTATAGAGCAGGTAAAACCAAGCAGTTGGATAGCATGGTTTTTTGCAACAAGATAGACATATATGATTTGAAACATAGAAATATGATTTTTTAATATGTTTTATGTATATTTCATAATTCAAGTGCAATACAAATTGTATCGCGATCATACCAATATGTGTACAAACCAGGAAAAATAAGAAGTTGGATAACTTGGTTTTCTGTAACAAGGTAAATATATATTCTTTGAAACATAGAAATATGATTTCGCAATATGTTTGATGTGTCTCTCATAATTCAAGTGCAATACCAATTGTATCGTGATCAGATGAGTATGTGTTTAAGATAAAGACGTTGTACTGAGAAATGGGCACCTTCGACCATACATGGTCAATAAGTGTGTTTTGTACATTCCTTGTGCTATTCAAAAGAAAGAGGAAACTATATTTGCACATGTACTTTTCCAATTCTTTTGTTCTGGCATTATTTTGTAACATGTCAATATTGAAGTCTCCTACAATGACAATGGTTTAGTTCAGATGAAAATGCTCCAATGCATTGGAAAGAACATTTAGTATGTTAGACAATTTTGCATGGGCGGCAGCATAGAGATTAAGTATTGCAATTTCAAATCCATTGAACAATACTTTTGCAAGCACCATCTCAACATTGTTTTCTTCGAAATGCATATGGTCCAAAATTGTTACATGTTTTTTTACCAATATCATCACCCCATGTTTAATGTAACTTGATATGAAACTGTGATTTGGAAATTGTTTGTTTTGCATGCTTAATGCCATGTATATTTCATGTAAGCACAGAATATCAGATTGCATTGTGTCATAATCATTGAGTATATCATCCATATGTGCATGTAAGTTGCATGTGTTAAGTGAGAGAATTGATACAGATGAATTTGTTTGTATGGATT
This sequence comes from Picea sitchensis, assembly GCA_010110895.2. Classification (NCBI taxonomy): domain Eukaryota; kingdom Viridiplantae; phylum Streptophyta; class Pinopsida; order Pinales; family Pinaceae; genus Picea; species Picea sitchensis. Next base: position 27,499 of record SNQJ01S0049684.1, read on the forward strand.
GGTAATCATACTCCATATGCCACTTTGCGATAGTCCCGAGGCATTCCATTTCAATATAAACTTTGTGTTTGACTTTGAAGTTATATTTTTTAAGAGGACTTAGCAAATACAAGGAGTTTATACTTATGACATGGGACAATGTTGTGTATACAACTCCATGCATTCGAATTCCAACAAGCTCAAATGAAATACTATCAAGTGTTAGTCCTTACGATCCGTGGACTGTACGTGCACATGCAAGTTTAATTGGAAACTGTTTTCGAATCTTCAGTTGATCTGCCTTTGCTGATGTCGATACTAGTTTTGATATTTGCAAGATAGGTGTCCAATCGCTTGCAGTGTTTGAATTATATAGATAAGACAAATTGTTTGCTTGTTAATGGCCTATATGCGGTTCATGGAGCTTTATCTAAAGGACATCAAGTTTTTTTGTTTTAGTATAGCCTTTGAGTATCCCATCTGCACCATTGACCAAGCCATCCTATTAATCATAGTTGCAGGCATATATTTCAACCATCATGTCTACTTTTAGGACAAGTTGCAAAGGTAAAGTGGTTGTATGTTTATGACATGGCACATTTCCTTGATTGTCTTATTGAAGGTCAACTGAAATGATGATGATATCATCACTAGGCATGAGAGATATCATGAAATTGTTATGCATTGCAACGTCCCTATTCATGTAGAACATGTAAGGGAAGGTTGGGTTTGTTGGTGCAAGTTGCATGCACCTTGAATTGATATATGTTAAGTCATCATGTGTTTGGATGTTTGTCCGCATTCTATTCATAATTTCAATAAATGTTTCATCTGTGTGGTGCATTGTAGTATGCAATTCAAAGCATTTAATACTGTATTTCCAAAAGTCATGGGTCAATGTTTTCATGTTTACTGTAGGTTGTTCAAATATCTAAGAATCCTGGTTGGGTTGTGACTGGTAAATATCCCCACATAATATCATGTCAATGTTTCCAAAGTATTTTGTGTGCACATGTTTTATGTTTCTTAGCCAGTTGTCAATGGCTCTAGTCAAAGATGCCTCATCTATGAAGACAATTTGTAGTTCGTCATAAAGCTTAGAAAAGGTATTTAACATTTCTTTGCTGAGTGGAAGAAACTATGACTTGTTAAAAGGCAACAAAAATGTAGAGTGGACTGTTGTTCCGCCTGCATTATATACAACGTTTCCTGTATATGCAACTATGAAGTCCTTTGGTTTCATAGAATCAAAAGAATTGTTTGAACCATAGATTCGTATAAATTTGGAATAGTGCTTTAGTTGTGAATGTCTTCCATGTTTTTTCTTTTCCTGTAAGGAACAAGTGCACAGGAGTGTGCATGTTCAAGTGTTTTTTAAGTGCAATGTCCTTTAGAATTGTTTGTTGTTCTCGATTCAAAAGACGTTTGATTATGTGGTATTCAATATTTTCAATAAGGAAATGATGTTTTGTGACTTGAAAACCAATATTGATACGTTTTCCAATGCTGCATGCTCGATGACGAGGCAAATCGGCTTGCAAGTCATGGGACTCGCAAGGAGTTCTAGTTTTTTTTTCAGTTTGTGAATGTATGATCAAGATTGTCAGGGTTTTCTAGTTCATTAATTGCACTTTCTAGATCAACCCATGTTGGATTAACATTGTAATTAAATATAGATTCATTGGTTTGCGCTATAGTCTCAGAGGAAACATATGCAACTTCCCATGTAGGGAAGTTATGTTTTAATGTTCTTTCATTTTCATCGAACGGAACATATAACAATAGTTTTCATAGTCAGTATGCTTGTTGTATTTGACAAACTATATCACAAACATTTTTTTTTTCTTTTTCATATGGGTGCACCCATTTTTTGTAATGAAATACAAATTTTGCTAAGTAGATATGCTTAATAGGAGATGAACGTTGGAGGTAATAATCAACAATAGAGTGACAACGCATGTCCTCGGAATTGTCAGGATCGTGTTGTAGAAAATACGGTGGTTTAAGAACAAATGTGTGTTTCTCAAGTGGAGATTTGTTTATGAAGACACATTTTCTTGAACTACTATTGAGGGGCAGGGAAAGTGAAATGTGGACTGCCTTTTGAGCATACATTTTTTGAAGATTAAGTAATGTATTACCAAGCGTGCGTATTATTTGTATAGCATCAATATGACTTCTTTCATGTTCTTTTCGTATTCTTCTGAATGCACTTGTCATGGATTTGTCAACATTTTTGTTATACAAAGTACAATATGATGTTGTAGCATATGCATTGAGGACATACTGCGCATCTATATTTGCATTCCACATAACTGGAATTTCCTTGGAGAAACTGTTGTTCCAGATATGGGAAAGTTTTCGTTTAAGGAAAAATGTTGGTTGTTTAAGCATACATTGTATGGCTTGGATGTACTTATCTTCTGTTAGTTTTAGATGTGTCAAGAAATCATCGAATCTTATTAACCCATCAATGTCTCATTGTTCTAGAATTGTGAACAATGATCTAGATTTATCAACGACATCATTTTCTTCTAAAATAAGTGGCTCTATGATTCTTCTTGTTCTCATTGGCCGCATGGGGAAGTTGTATCTGCAATGTGATTTTTTCCTTTTTTTACAACTTTTTGTATGATAATGTCTGTGAACTTTGGCAAGTTCTGGATCCAAATGATCTATGTTGCATGTTATGTATTTGTCCAAAAAGTGTTCGATCTGTGAGTTGTTGTTAGCTCCATAGACCGGTGCGCCCTCTATCCACAAGAGTGTGTGGTCATGTTCACTCCCCCTATTCTGGAATTCAGTCACAAAAAAGTAGTTCGATATTTTTCTGAAAAAAGTTTCATCATGGCATATCAATTGTCTCAAAGCATTTATTCTATGTCTATAGTAGTGAGTACATGTTACTGGGTATTTTCTTATGAGGTAGTCAATGCTATCATTTTCCATTGTATCAGTTTATTTTTTACGTTTCATCTTCGTATGAAAATCATATACCGCATCCACCAATGGATCCCAACGATGCTCTACACTTGTAAATGTGATGAAAAATGTTTGTGGTCCCAATCGTGAGATCATTGAAAAAATAGTTTTCTGGTTTTTTTGCAAATAGTGAGGAGATATGCGAATGTTTTTTAAATCCATGTATCCAATATCAGATTTCAGGATTTTTTCTAGGTTTACTTTGTACTTGAAATATTTGGCCAACAAATTTATTCCTTACAGCTAGCCTTTTATTATTTGCACCCACATGCAACAGAGAACTTGCTCTATTATTATGCGCATTGTTTTGAAAAAAAAAATTATTATGTGACAGGAGAAGTCATTGCTTAAATGTAGCAGCTCCCATCGAACTATTTTATGATAACTGAATCATTCTGTAATGTCACTGGGACGTGGATCTCCATAGAATAGTGTTGGGAAGTTCATTTCCTCTGCAGATTTATCCTTGAAAATTCTAAGTGGACGTTGTCCCTCAGCAAGTGCAATTTCAACAATCTTGTCTTGCACGTCACAAATGCATTGTGAATCAGTGAATCCATGTGCCAATGTCTCAATAGGTGTTTCTTTCGTCGATTCATTGCCTGTATCAAATTCACTTGTAGTTTCGAGAGTCTGTGCAGAGTTGTCATCCCCTTCTCCGAGAACATTGTTCTAGTTTTCATTTATACCAATATTATGTGCTTTGTATAGGGTCTTCGAACATAATTCTTTTAATAATTCCATGACAACATGCACATGCACTTTACCTGTCTGATATGCATTCTTGTATTGCAAGTGTCTTTTGAGAGCCACAACAATTGTCAGTGTATCTCTAATGAATCATGGCAAGTATTTTTGCACAACATCTAGTTGCATAGGCACATTAATATTTGATCTTGTTAAGCCCATTTAGGGTCGTTTATAGCCTAGGGCCTGATTTCTGCAAATGCAATTCACAAAGACACAATTCTCTCTTCAAGCTCTATAAGCACACTTACATCTAGTACTGGTGTATTACATCTTATTTGGTCAAGCGTTGCAAACTATGGCATTTTTCCATTTTCAAGCGACCATTTGCATGGAAAACAAATTTTGCCATTGGAAAATGTTTTATCATTTTCTATCAGGCGGGAGATATTATGCTTCCAAATCGGGCGTGAAAGACTTATTTTTTTTAGAAAAAATTAATTGATCGCAAATTCCACATAGGTTTGTCTTACATCTTTCTTCCGTAGAGAAGTATGCATAGAAAGTGTTTATTGGTTTTCATTGGCAGTTGTGCATGTTGTTGGTTCTAGTCCATGAAATGTGATTTTTTCCTCTCAGACAATGCGATCACCATCGTGGGATATGTGACCATACCTGTTTCTCTTGTGTTTTTCATGAACAATTTTCTTTAGTTTGTGATATGTCAGTTTTTTCCTACAAGGAGGCGTAGTAATGTATTTTTTTCTCTCACGTATGACCTTTTTAAGTTGTGATAACTTAGTCTACGTTTTTTGTTCAAGGGAAAGCTGACCTCATGGCAACCGGGATGAGTTTCATTCTGAATAAATAACATGGGATGCCTATAGAGATTCGATGTATTCACACTGGACCCTGAACCGATGGTATTTCCCATACCACCAATGTATTTTTTCCTATCACATATGACCTTTTTCAAGTTGTGATAAGTTGGTCTATGTTTTTTGTTCAATCCCTCTATGGCCTGATCACAACTGGGACACATTTCACGGTTGAACTTTTTCAAGTTGTGGTAAGTTAGTCTATGATTTTTGTTTAAGCCTTGTATGGCCCCATCACAATTGGGATGGTTTTCATTCTCATTAAATAGCATGCTACGTGTATGCACATTCGATGCGGTTTGGGTGGAATGGACAGTGGACCCTGATCCAATCGAACTTTCCATCAAAGGTTGATAATGGATATGTGGAGTATCTGTTTTCACCGAGATGATGTCAATTGTTCAATCGTAGTTTGAATTAGTAGACCAGGAATGGAAACTGTCATCTGGAAGAGTTGACCAGACCTAGATATTTACTATGAATATGATAGATATCAATTGCAAACAGAATATGCCACACTCCACATTTCCTTTTTCATATGGCAGTGCCATTTTTACAAGGTATTCTTGCCAACTTTCAGTTGTCGGCATATTTTCTAGGAGATATGGAAAAAGGTGTTGTTGCAAACAACTAAAAGCTTGTTGGTTTCCACCTATAATTGTGTTGCAAAAGGATTGTACAATGTAAATCCACAACAACTCCACATCGAAATATGTTGCTACCAAATAACAAATTTAATTGAATAGACTATCTCCAAAACTAGATGCAACAGTTGTTGCTATCTGCAAGCCATGGCATTGTACATGATACATAATTTGTTTCCATTGTGATTTAAGGTCTTTGCAAATGAGGGACAAGTAAATATGAGGTTCTCCAAGATTGCATATGGATAATTTTCTATACACTAGTGGTTCATAATGACCACTAACAGGATTGGCATCATGGAACAAGATGCAATATGGATCGTTGGATGCAGTTCTATTAAATAGTAGATATCTTGTTTTTTTTGTCAATGACCACATTCCAATTGATATATTGAGCCACTTAGACAACCACTATATACAAAATGTATCTCCCCAAAGTCCCCTCTCATTTGAAGGAAACATTGCAGATGCAGACAACCACATCTTTGAGAAATGCGTAGTGACATTATGTATTCCATGCAAGTGCTAAAGAAGGTCAAATGCCAATTCACATTCATACCACTCCAATGCCTTAGCGTCACCATTTTTTAAACAATCCAAGAAATAATCTATCAATCCATTGCACAGGTCGATCGAGGAACAACAGAAATGAAATAGAACCTGAAATGGATCGAAAAGACAATCCCCTACAGTATACGAGAATGAATCCAATCTAAAAAGACCATTGGTATGCAACACTTGGTCGATGTTGTCATGGACAATGGAATCTATATCTATTCCGTCGGACTCAATATCTATTACTTGTTTCATCTCTGAAAATTTGACTTTCAAGATGTTTCTTACCTATATTCAGTCTATATGCAAACAAAGAAAGGAAAAGAAAATAAAAGCGAAAAAAACCAAAAGAAAAAGAGAAATAGAAAATTACAAGTGCAGAACTGCATATCAATTCTTCTATCTATCCTTTAACTTTCTTCTTGTCAAATTCATTCCTCCCTAGCTGCCACATCATATGACAAGCAAATAGGAGCACAATGAATAGTGAACCAAACAGAACAGACAACGCAACGCAAATAAATAACACTATAAATTTGTTGAGCACAAAGACCGAGTATTCAATGTGTATCATTTTTTAACCTATTCCTGGCGTGCATCCTATGAGATTTTCAAAGGCAAAAGATGCTTTGCAAGAGACAAAGCACAAGACAAAGGAAACAAGTGGACAGAGTCTCCCTAGCAGATGCTTTCTCCCTGTGACAACTCCAAACTCGTTTTCTAAAATCCTTTTCATTTCTATTTTGGAAATAGGTATGGACAAATGTCCAGAAATAAGAAGTTGGCATATGTGATTGGAAGGCAACAGACTGGAAAGAATGCACGAAATGCATGGTTTGTTAGGAACATAAAATAAGAGGAGAACATGTAGTTTTCTTTTTTTATATCTCATTGTAACTGTGACAGATCTGGGTTAAGTGTCCAACATCAACATTCAAAGCGAAGCAAGACGTCTCGAAGCAAACAGACTAAGGAAACACATGGTTTCCAGGAACAAATAATATGAGAAGAACATTATGAAAAAAACGCTCCAAACGTATGGTTTATAGGAAAAGGAAAAATGAGTAGTGTTTTTTTTAATATGTCACCACGACTGTGACAAAGGCGGGTTCTGTATAGAACAATGATGTTCAAGAACAAGGAAAAGATTCTGGGTGTAGTGGCAACAAAGAAAGATGTACTGCAATATGGTTGTGAGGCAAGGACACATAGTATTGAAAATACTTCCTTACAAGTTGCAAATAGCAAGAAGAAAACAAGGAATATCAACGAAACCATGGCACGAAAACTTACCCATCAATGAGGGATAATAGAAGCGCAGCTTGAAAACCTAAAACCACAACAACAGATCCAACTGCATGCAAATTTGAAGAACAACAAACCACCAAACAACCACAAAGAGGTCCAACTACAGCTGCAGGACCTCAAATTTGCAAACTTGAATCAAACAACAACAACCAGCATTGAACCAACCAACGAAAAAGAATCAACCAATGAAGCAGTAATGCTGGTGAAAAAGAACATTGCCCAAATTCACTGGAGAGAAAACTGTATCATAAAAATGGAAGTAAATTGTATTGTAACACAGTTTTAGAATAAACATTCAAGGTTGCGAGCTCTATTAGGTAAACAATTAAGGTTGTCAAAACTATCGAAGGGCATCACGCTGTGAAAACATTTAAGAATACATACTCAACTATGAAAAAGAATCTTGAAACATGCAACAATAAAGAAAATTAGAATAAATAAAAAATACTATAAAAAAATAATAAAAATTTAAATAAATAATAATAATAATAAAACAATAGTTCGAACACTCGAGACTATGCTAATAATAATAATATGAAAAGTGACTATCCATGCTCAAAAATTTGGATATCCAAACATTTAAATATGAATAGTACAAATTCAAAAACACCGTAGATGATTAAAACTTTGGATATGCCAACATATAAATCATCAGGAATAGCGAAGCTGGCAGTAAGACCTCAAATATTTTATCCAACGAGATCATGACATATATGGACTTTTCTTATTGTAAAAAGAAAAAAAATTAATGTTTTTTTGTTCTTAGTTCGAACAATAAAAATTATACAAAACTTTGTAGTCAAACAAAAACCAAATATAAAGTCAAAGAATTGTCAATCGCTAAAAACTCTGGATACCTTAATATTTCAGTATGAATACTACAAATTCAAAAACATCGTAGATGTTAAAATCTTTGGATATGGCGACATATAATGCATTGGGAATAGTGAAGCTCACAATAAGACCTCAAATCTATTATCCAATAACATCATGACATATATGGGGTTTTTTATTATATAAAAAATAATATTTTTAGTTCTGTAGTTCGAACAATAGAAATAATGCAAAAAATTGTAGTCAAACCACGAACTAATATAAAGTCAACGATTTATCAATCACTATAGTCCCTATGCACCTTCCGAACGGACTAATAAGAAAATGTAAAATGATTTGTTATATTGATTTTAATAATAATATAATATAATTTGAGTGGGTTTAATAGTTAAGAATATACGTTTCTTTCTTGAAGGTTACATATTTAAATGTAAAAATGGATAGGATATGTATACCTCCATAAACTTTATCAATTTAATATTTGGCTTAATCAATAACTTTAAAATTAAATTATTATTATTAAATAATTATAAAATAATTAAATAGATTAGTTTTAAAAACTATACAAATAAAATTGTGTCCACCTTAATTTCATGACAGAAATAAACCAAATCATAAAATCTAATATCTAAAAAAGAAAAATACTATAAAAAGATTTCAAATAGATATGTTTAAGTACAATTATTTGTTTAATTGGCTTGAATCATAGAGTCTAACGTCAAAAACATATAATATGAAAAGATTCCAAAGTACATTTTGGAACTAAATAGTATCAATCATAAACTCTAATATCTCTCTATTAAAAAAAAAAAAAACCAAAAAANAATTGGCTTGAATCATAGAGTCTAACGTCAAAAACATATAATATGAAAAGATTCCAAAGTACATTTTGGAACTAAATAGTATCAATCATAAACTCTAATATCTCTCTATTAAAAAAAAAAAAAAAAAAAAAACCAAAAAACACTATACTGTAAAAATAATATGAGGTACACAATTTCAAAAACTTATAATACGAAAAGATTTGAAAGTACATTTTGGAACTAAACAGTCTCAATCATAAACTCTAATATCTAAAAAAAAAGTAAAACCTACACTATAAAAATATTCCGAGGTACATACTTTCAAGCTACAACAATTATTTGTTTTGTTTGATTTTGTCTCTCTATTTTGTTGTCTTTGAAAATTAAAGCCATTATAATTTATGTTTTGTCTTTCAATATGTTGTTGTCGGTTAGCGACGCTCTCTCGACATGTTATTTCAAGGTCTTGCGGGAATATATTATTCGTGTACGGCATCTGCCTTTTCGTCTTCTACTGTGATTGTCTTGTTAATTAATGCGGGATTATCTATCATTTTATATTGCTACGATTCATAGAATAAAGTTGGAATAACTTAGCTTGTCTTGTTAATTAATGTGGGATTATTTATGATTTTATATGATTATAATTCATAGGTTACTGTTGAATAACTTTTACTTAGTTTGTTAATTAACGAAGGATTATTTATCATTTCATATTGTTATGATTTATAGATCATTATGAGGTAGAGAACAAATTTCATATTCTTATGTTATGATTCCAAGATCATTATGAGGTAGAAAACTTGTTATTTGTGTTGTGCTGGATTGGTTATCATTGAAGGATTATTTATCATTTCATATTGTTATGATTTATAGATCATTATGAGGTAGTATGAGGTAGAGAACAAATTTCATATTCTTATGTTATGATTCCAAGATCATTATGAGGTAGAAAACTTGTTATTTGTGTTGTGTTGGATTGTTTATCATTTCATACTATTATGATTCATAGATCATTATTAAGTAGAGAACACATTTTATATTTTTGTGATATATAGATTATTAAGAAGTAGAGAGACTTGAAAACATAGATAAAAATCACATAAGTGAAACGGGTTTCATAAAACTTGGATTAATGAGACAAAGCTATTACTTTTATAGTTTAATAGTAGATTATATCACACTCCTATCTAAGTGGATCGCATACCACCTTCAAACACAATTTCCTTGTTTTTTTTTTTTTTTAAGTAAAAAAGAGTTGGAGCCTATTATATTATCATTGACAAAATACAGAGTTGTTGGTGATGCCAGCTATCCCGCCTAAGCAGGAAACCGAGACAGCTAGGCATCTTTGTCCATGTGTCACCATAGTTGCAGAGTAAGCATAATTTAACAAAATTCACGCTGCTACTTCCCACCCGTGGGAAACCGGGATTAGCAGGCAACAACATTAGACTGGTTTTTTCATTTAAAACTAAGAAATATAAAAAGCGATCTGTCCTAAGGCATACACTATTAGAACAAAACCACAAACAGAGTCTGGGTCTGAAAATCAAATAACCTCGGAGCCAGGGGGAGTGTCATCGACCGCGGTGTGCCTCCATCTTGCTGGGAATGCGTATGCTCGGGCACATGTCGGGCATTCTTTCTTTGGCGTGGCTCGGGAGTGCGCTGCGAAGAACATGTCGAGCCTCTGCTCCAGTCTTGCAATGCGGAAGACCTGATCTTCTAAGATATTCCTCATGTCAAAGATGAGAGTGAGCTAACCCCCATCCACTGAAGGTGGTTGTTTCGGGCTGCTGGCCGCTGTCGCTCCCTGCGTTGTATATCTCGTTGCTCCTCTGGTGGGCTCGAGAGGAGCTTCTTCCTCCACGTAGCACGGAGAGTAAGGCCTTTCCATGCTGTTGTAGCCTTGGTTGCGCGTACTGCTTGCCATCTGTGGAGTGCGAATTAGACCAAAATTCGAGCGTGGGTTCCAGTTTTTGGGGACCATAAACAAGGTGTGTTTAGGAGGGATTTCCAGGCCTCCTTCCGAGATCTCCTCCTCGACGACCGCCATTGGAGGCGTGCATGGTCGTTCCCTTTGTCTCCTGGCAGCAATTGCCATAGCCTTTTCGAAATCTACCTTTCTCTTTCATCGTGACTCTGCTGTATACCAAGCCGGTCCTCTTCGCGGTGTCCCCCTGATTCTTGGCATGGTGGGCAGTGTGGCCGAGAGAAGCGACCACACCAGTGGGACAAGAGAGAACTTGCTGCAATGTCGGTGCTTCTGCGAGACGAAGGTTCTCCGGAGCGCTCTGCTACCTGGAGTTCCAATTCGCAGAATGAGCCCAAACGCCATGTCGATTATCATAACTACAGCCATCATTTCCTTCATTAAAACCTGCGAGATAGTGCGGGTACCCTTCCCTTGTGCGAGAAGGCCCGTCTGTTGAATGCGCCTGTGCATATTTAAGCCGAGTTAATGAGTGGGTGATGCGAGGCAGTTGGCACCATGACACCTCGTCCCAGCTCGCTTCCAAGTGGCCGCATCGCCCTTCGTATCACCCCATCCAGGGAACACAATTTCCTTGTTTATGAAGCAAACTCAAATCAACATTCTAATTTAATATATTCTAGAAGTTTCTTCATTATTCTAACATCCCCCTTTAATGAGGAAATAAATTTTCTATGACACCTAACTTGCTTCTAAAAATTTCAAACTTGAGTTTACCAAGAGGTTTGGTAAATATATGAGCCACATTATCATTGGTATTACAAAATATTAAACCAATTTCGCTTGATTCAATCTTCTCCCTTACAAAGAGATTTTGTAGCTCGATATGTTTTGATCTTGCATGATATATTGTATTATGTGACAATTTGATAGCACTTTGATTGTCACAGTTGATGCATGTTGGACCATTTTTCTCCTCTTGCTCCTCTTCAACATCTACAACAATTCCCCGCAACCAAACAACTTCACAGGTGGCATTGGTCAAGGCTTTATACTCAGATTTTATTGACGACAAAGAAACAACAGGTTGTTTCTTGCTACTCCACGATACAACCCCCGGTCCTATATGAAATGCATTCATCAAGATTTCATGCCCAATCTAAATCATAAAAACCTATTAGATCAACATCAAATTCATCAATATACATAATACCAAAATTTATTGTTCCTTTCAAGTAACATAGTACTTTATTTGTATATTTTCAGTAACTCTATGAAGGCTTAGCCATGAACTCACTAAGGATGATAACTGAGTATGTAATGTCTGGTCTAATAGTGGTGAGGTAGTTCAGACTTCCTACCAATTGACGATACAAAGTACCATATGCCTCTTTAGTTCCATTTTCACTGTATAACTTTGTATTATGTTCTAATGGAGTTGACATAACTTTACATTCACTCATATTGAACTTTCTAAGAATTTATTTTGTATATTTACTTTGAGTGATCAATGTTTTACCAGGATCTCTCCAAACCTCAATTCCTAAACAATAATGCAATTCGCCAAGCTCTTTCATTTCAAATTCTTGAG
>SNQJ01S0049684.1:52230-66972 GCA_010110895.2 Picea sitchensis
ATTCCAATTGAGCTTGTGGTGAATATCAATTCCAAGATATTTGTATGAAGTCACTTCCTCCAATTTGTTGTTGTCATATACAAAGGTATCATAAGGGATCTTATTGGATTTAATAATCATGACCTTAGTCTTATCAATATTAATAGTCATACCCATATTGGAGCAAAATTCCTTGAGGATTCTTAGTTGGTTTTCAAGATGATGGGGACTCCTTTCCATAAGAATGATATCATTGGCATAAAGAAGAATATTGATGACTATAAGAGTGAGAGTAGGGCCGACACAACCTTCTTTTTCCAAGCATTCTTCTAACTTCTCAATGTATATGCCAAAAAGGGTAGGGGACAAGGGACAACCTTTTTTGACTTTGATATTGTAGTTAATCTCTTTTGACAACACTCAGTGTTTTTAAGCTTAACAATAACATTCTCATAAATCCTTATTGCAACAACCCTCAACCCGAGAGGCACTTTTATCTCTTCCAACCTATTCCAAAGGTTTTTCCTAGGAACCATGTTAAAAGATTTTCTAAAGTCAACAAAACAACAAAAAGGATTGGTTTTAGTATTGCAGAACTCCTCTTCAATGATCCTAAAGGTAACAAGATGGTCCACTATTGAATGATATCTCCTAAACCCGGCCTAGCATTTATCTCTTTTATAGTGACTTTCTAGCCAAAGGATGATCTTCTTTTCCAAAATAATTCCATAAATCTTGGCTAAAATATGGCTAATCATAATGATCCTATAATTAGAGGGAATGTTTTTATCCCCATTTTTAAAAATACGAACAATGAGGCTTTTCGTCCAGGGTTTAGGGAAGCCCTATTTGACTTCTAAATTAAAGATCTTGTGTATGTGAGGGATAAGGATTGACTCTCCGATTTAAAAAATTTCAGCTTGGTAGCCTTCAATGTCCTTAGCTTTCCCATTTGCGATCCGCTTAACCCCAAACTCTATGTCATCTAAGGAAAAAACTTCTTTCTTTGTAGGGACAATAGGAATGGTGTCCATGGCATTAGGGATTTCGTAAAGACTTTTAAGGTAGGAATTCCAGTCCCTTAAGGGAATCCTATTATTTTCTTTAGTATTGTGTTTTAGAATTTGTCTCCATAACTTCTTAGGATCCAACTTGTATAGTTGTGACTTGCCTTTTATTGATATAGTATCTTTTTTTCCTTTTAATTAGGGCTTTGTACGCTTTGATCTTATTGAGTTTTAAGGGCTCATTAGAAGCATCCCTAATGGATTTTCTAGCAATTTTACATTCTTTATCATACCAAGGGTTGGTCGTTCTATTATTCTTTTTATAGGACACCTCGAAAGAGAACTTGTTAATAGAAGTGGAAAGGGTAGTTGTAAAATTATGATAGAGTTCTTCAATGTTGTCCTTATAAGTTAGGAGGTTTAATTTATTATTTAAATCATTTAAGAAAATGCTAACTTTTCTTTTGTCAAAGTGTAAATTCCTTTGATTATCAAAATTCTCTTCAATGGTGCTCCTATGCATGGAAAAATTTAGAGTTAGGGTTAAAGATTTATGATCAAATTCAGGCTCATGGTCATTTAAGAATAAAGATACTATTACAAAAAACGTCAAATCAAAATTTACGAAGAAAATGTGGTGTGATAAAGAGTTAGAGGAAAAAAGAAAATTAAGGTATTATAAAGATGTAATCAACCCTAATATAGAAGATCAAAATTGTCTATTTGTTTTACCAAGCGTAAAGAAAAAAACAACTATATATACATCATGAATGAGCCTAATAGTTACGAATGTTCATTTTTTAGTAAGAAGTAATGAGAGGGTCCCTAGTCATACAAACAAGGGGGCCTCATACACCAATTTGGTATGTGGCTTGGACATGACCTTAAAATTGTATTATTATTATTATTATTATAGTTAATATTAAAGTATTTTATTAAATATGGAAATTTAATTTTTTTTTTTAATATTTTTTAAATGTCATGTCTCAACTCAATAGTAACCAGAAGGAACTACAAATAATTTATCTCAATTATATATATACAAATGAGCTTATCATTCAATTGTGTACCACTTTATCACACATAGGATCATTGCATAGGAGTCTTGCAACAATAAACTCATCTCCTTTGATGTTTCATTGTATTAGGAAAGCTTTTGACATTGTATCTAGGACCAACCTTTGGAATAGGTTACAACAGTTAAAAGTTCCCTCTAGGATAAGAGTTGTTGCGATAAGGTTGTATGAGAGGATTATTTCCAATTTTAGGAACAATGACTGTTGGTTAGAAGAAAATGATTTCAATATAGGAGTCAATCAAGGGTCTCCCCTATCGCCTATCCTTTTTGGAATTTACATTGAAAAGTTAGAAGATTGTTTGAAAGTCACATGTTATGTTGGAACAAATATTTCTAGCATAGAAATCATCCTTCTTCTCTATGTTGTTGATATTGTTCTAATGACAAGGAATACCTATGACCTTAATAAGCAACTTAGAATCCTCGATGACTTCTTCACTAGTACATGTATAACTATGAACACTGAAGAAACAAAGGTTATGATCATTAAATCCAACAAGATCACCTATGATATGTTTGTATATGACAACAATATCTTGTATGAAGAGTATTTATACAATTATCTTGGAATTGATATTCATAAAAACTTCAATTGAATCTATAGCATTGAGAAAATGATAAATGGAGGGTGAAATTCTTATTATCGGCATGAAAATAATTGTAAATTAGCAGACCTTTGATTATGGGATAAGAAAAGGCTCCTCTTTGAGACTCTTTTCATTCATCTTATTTTATATGGATTTGAATTTTAGGGATACGGTATCTCTCGAGAGTATTAGAGAAAGATAGAGGAGATAGAAATAATTTTATAACTTATACTCTCAAATTAAAGGAAATATTCCCTATCCTATCCTCCTCATATAAGTAAGACTTCATCCCATTGAGAGAAAAATTATGATTACATCGTTAATGTACAAGAATAATATAAATAATATGGATGACAATAGGCTCCCAAAAATTGCTTCAGTATATAGAGAAAATCACCAATGACTCAAGCAAGGACGACATAATGATACCAAGTATTAGCTAAATAAATGGGGAATAAAAGAAGAAGTTATTCTGCATGACATTGATGATATTAAAAATATTGTATAAGTTTTATTTAAGGAGAATCTATGGTACGATAAAGAATTAAAAGATAAAATAAAATCAATGTATTATAAGGAAGTGGTTAGCCCTAATATTGAAGATAAAAATTATCTCTATGTTTCGACTAACATACATAAGAGAATCAATATTGCTAAAGTAACAATGAATTCTCATGAGGTGCATAGTGAAACTGGGTGTGAAGAAATCCCCAAAACACCATGGCACAAAATAATCTGTCACATTTGTGACAGCAAGAGGGTTGAAGATGAAAAACGATTTCTCCAAGAACGCCCTCTGTATACCCAAATTAGATCTCAATTTCAAAATATTCTTCACAATACCAACCTTCCTAACCTTCTAAGTCATCAAAAATTTAGTGATATTGAAATTCTATTAATGTTTTTCAAGATTGGAAATAACACTTTAAAGAAATTCAAGTAATCACTTACTTTTCCTAAGGTATGATAGGCCAATTGTGGTTAACCATCATCATCATCATCATAATTATAATATTCATAGAAATTTGTAGTCATTTCTCTAAAATGGTTAAGCATTTTTTAGAGAAATTTGTGAGAACAATTTGTTTTCCAAGGTAACAATGATCGAAATTCGGTGTTTCCTCTCATTTTGCGGAGGATATAGAGAGTAAAAATTATATTCTTCTAGTAACAAGGCCAATTCAACAATGGGGYTGGAAGCCATTACAATAATATGCTCATTATGAACTCAACATGTCACTTATGGGAATATGAACTATGTGGGAGGATAAAACTCCATCCAAATCCCACTAAAGCTAAACCCAATTGAAATTTGAATTATATATATATATATATATATATATATCACTCAAGCTAAACCCAATTGAAATTTGAATTATATATATAAAGAGAGAGGAAGAGACTTAATGATAATGATGTTGATGATTATTTTCATTGAGACCATAACTTATTTATTAGACCTTAAAAAGATAATTACTTGCATGTCTTTAGAATTGTTTTTCTTAATGCTTGAAAAACATTAAAACAAGTGTTCCAAGATCACCATAATTTTGATGACTTATAAGGTTAGGAAAACTGATATTGTGACATATATTTTAAAATTATAATCTAATTTGTGTATAAACAAGAACACTCTAAATCAAAATAATTTTCATTTAAATCTTCCTAATTTGATAAATCAATATTTATCCATTTTTAAATTTCTTATATCTATTCAACATCTTCATATCAAAAATTTCAAATATAATTCCATAAATAATTTTAGAATTATAATTTTATATCTATATATATATATTAAAATTTGCTAAATCCAATGAACCAACCTGATATAGTCACTTTAATACTTCCAAAACTATTATGAAGATTGGCCTCTCACTATTTAAAGTATAATATCCCTCTCTCGTTAATTGATTTATAGATAATATCCTTCAAGAAAAATTGGAAATTTGACATAATAAAAGGTACAACGTTGGTTCAACTCAACCTAAACAAGTTTTTATTATTTATTTGATTCTTATACACGAAACGAATTTGAGTATAATATATACTCACTTTCTAATGTATATTCACTCAAATTTGTATTGTGTATAGAAAATAAATAAATAACAAAATTTGTTTAGGTTAACTTGCATTATTTGTACATTCTATTATGTCAATTTTTCAACATTTAACTTCCGTTTTTTTATTATCTTATTTTATACATAAATTAAATATCAATATTATTTATAAATTAAAAAATGAAATTAAAAAATGAAAAATAGATGTTTTTTCTTTTTAAATATATGGGTAAGTGTTAGGTAGTATTTTTCCTACATGACATGTTAGTGACAATGAAAATATAGAATATACATTATCTCTTTATTATGAGGAAATATTAGAGGTGTTGAACAAGTGTCCCCAAACACACAATTTTATTAATAAGAAAAAATTAATTACAAAAGTGAGAGCTAAAATGCTAATAGTCACTTGGAGAAAAAGCTAGTTTATATATCTCAACTCTAAGATAAATTCTAGAAGAAAAACCAATCATATAATCACATGAGCAAGACAGGATTCATTTACATATTAAGCCAAATGACTTACTGAAAATGAACTAGAATAATCTAATTCCTTAAACATTTAATGGAAAATTCAAAGACTTCTAGAACTTTTGGAGTATGAGACTAACATTCCCTCGTTTAATTTCAATGTTCATATTTAGAAATAGTATTTATTCATTTCCAAACTTAGTGAACTTTAATCTACCAAGAGGTTTGGTAGAAATATCTTAAGTTCAATCTTCAGATGGACAAAAATAAGGCTATATGATCTCTTTGATGAGATTTATATGATGAAGTGTTACTTTGTGTCAACGTGCTTAGTATTTGAGTGAAGTACCATACTTATGGCCATATTTATTGCTAACCAATTATTGATCAATAAAGTAGTTGCTAGTTTTTTAATTACATCAATATCCTTCAAAATCATGTGTAGTTGTAGAATCTCACACATTGCTTTCCAAAATGATATGTACTTTGCTTTAGTAGAATATTTGCCAATTGTTTCCTTCCTTTTGAAACTTGAATATACCACTATTGAACCCATATTCATTAAATAACCTAAAGTATAAAGTTGGCATTCTATGATCAATGTAACCTACAAAATCAACATCTAAATATCCAACAAGTGTGAATGTACCCTGAATGTACCTCATTACCCTTTTCACTCAATTCCAATAAGTTTCCCTTGGTTCCTACATAAATATTGAGTATGCTAATTGAATATGAAAATTATGGTCAATTATTTGTTAAATAAACGAGGTCTCCAATCAATTTCTTGTAACTTGTACTATTCACCAATTCTTCCCTTTCAAATCTTTAAATTTTCAAATTCTGAACCATGAGAGTAAGAGAAGGTTTAGAATTTTCCATGCCAAATTTCTTGAACAATTCAATGGAATACTTAGCTTGAATAAGGAAGATTTCATTAAAATGTTGAGTTAATTCAAATCCAATATATTAATAAAGTGGTCCTAAATATAACATTTTGAAGCCCACTTGAAGTTCTTCCCTAACCAGTAGTTTGATATGAACTTCAATATCTCTTATTATGATAAAGTCATCAACATATAGTATATGTATCACAAAGTTCTTATCTTGCATTCATAAATACAAAGTATTGTATAATTCACTTCATTTAAAACCTACATTTTGTAGATAGTCATATAGTTTTGCATACCAATCTTGACGAGATTATTTCAAGCCATATAAAGAATTGATTAGTTTGAAAACTTTATGTTAGTGTTCATCAACTTTAAACCATTTTGGTTGAGTCAGGGAGAGTTGTTATTTTATATCAGCATTGAAGAAGGCACTTTTGGCATTTATTTGATGTAATTTTCAACCATTTTGTGCAACCAAATTGATAACTATTGTAATTGTGTTCCATTTCATTGTTAGAGAAAAAGTTTCTTCATAATCAATTTATTCCTATTGAAAAATACTCTTAACAATGAGTTTATCTTTGTAGTTGTCAATTTTACCATTAGGCTTGTACTTTATTCGATAAACCGGTTTGCAACATATAGGTTTAACAACAAGGGATCGATCAACTAAGTTTCAAGTCCCATTTGCAAATAACAAGTCATCTTAATTAATCATTTCTTCCCGTTATTTTTTATGTTCAATTACTTCAACAAAAGTAGCAGTTTCAGTGAGAGCATGAGTTAATAATGAAAGGTTATCTTGTGATTTAAAGGAAAACTTAGTTGTTGTTTTCTTTCTTTCATCGAGATGCACATCCTTAATAATTTGTTTGTCCCATTTTGGCCTATGGTTTTGATTTGAGTTGAGGGCATCGAATGTAGATAAGGGGAATGATCCACTATTCCTCGGAGGTGCGCGCTAATGTATTCTAGAGAAGAGACATATGTTTTGGTGCCTCTGTGAAGAAGGGAGGATGTGTATGCAGAGAATTTCATCCTCTAGTTAGGGTGGGTGCTATTCCTTTGTGCTACACGCTGCCCACAGGTATTTTGGAAGGGATATTGAAGGGAATCACACATAGACTAAGAAAAAAAAGAGAGAGAAAGAGAGAGGTGCACCAGTTCCTTTCGTGCACAGTCTCTCTTGTTTACATGCTTGACATCGAAACATAAAAACAAATTCCTCACGCTTTCTCTTAGCAAGAAGACAAGCGAATTAAATACAGAAGAATAGATGAATGAGAGAGAGTCAACAAAAACTTCATCAAACTATATTATATCATTGAGAGTGTTTTTAAACAACAATGCTAGTATCCCGAAAATGGAATATGCTACTTTCCTTTTTAGATTCTCTGCACTAACAGATTCGCAAGAGAACTTTCGGCAATATTTGTTAACATACTCACTCTTACATGGAAATTAGGTATGTTCCTTATTGATTATACCTACAGATGCTTTATTGCAAAATGAATGACTGACACTGACATAAAATAGACATAGAATTACTTATACTTCTTCTCTATTTCATTGCATATGACCCAAACTTGTGCACTGAGTATGGAAGGTTGACGTCCTTCCTTATTGGTCTAATTCCTTCTTTTTTAGGTCAGAAAGAATCCTTGCTTTCATCAACAACTTAGGAAACCGTCGCTGCATTGTCTCGGCTTTCATCCACTTTGCTTGTCCTGTAGTTTGTCCCTGCCCACCGACTAGATAGGAAACATGTTGTTGTTGACATGTGGTTCTCGTCTTCCTATCCAAAATTGGATCCATCAATAATGGACATTGAAAATCTAGAATGTTGTTGACAGTGACTGTGTCTTCAAGGAGAGGTGGCTCAAAGAACTTTAGATTGTTGACGTTAAGCATGTCATGAATCCCCAAATGTGGTGGGAGATCCATCCGATAAAAAATTTCGCTTATGTGATCCAAAACTGTATATAGGCCATATCTTAATGGATGGAGCTTATGATGCCTCCCTTTGAAGCGTTGCTTGTCCATTTGTAGCCAAAATTTGTCCCCTGGTTGGAAATGGAACGTTTTTCGATGTTTATCATGGCATTGTTTGGCTCACTCTTGTGTAGCTTCCAACGATTTTGTTAGTTGTTTGAGGCAGTGTGCTACGTTTTGTATGAAGTGTTGAGTTGTTTATTGGTATTTTAGATGTTGGGTTGATACAGACGAAGTCAAATTGATGGGAATCTCTATGGGTTCTAGTGGATAGAACCCCAAGAAGACCTCGAATGGGGAAAATCTCGTGGAAGAATGTGTTGTTGTGTTGTATCTATGCTGCAAGATGTCAAGACAAGAATCTCATTTCTTATTCTTGATGAAGGAGTTTCACAGAGCATGAACCAAGGTTCAATTGACCACCTTGGTTTGTCCGTTAGTCTGTGAGTGAAAAGTTGTTGAAAACTTTAGTTGGAAAGCAAGTAATAACCATAGTGTATGACAAAATGTACTAAGGAAACATGAGTCACGATTCAAAATGATGCTACTCGATAGGCAAAAATTGTAAGGTAGCTAGAGAGGTAGTGGGGGGGCCTAGAGGGCCCATACTGATAATAGTGGAGACCATTCAATGTAAGGTCGACTAGGTCCACTATATTATTAAATAAGACCGACTATGGTAGTTAGATATAATAAATGGGTAGTTAGATATAATAAATGTAAGATGACTTCTTAGAATGTTCTACTTCTAGAAGATTCCTCCTCTAGAATGTTCTTAGGTGATGGTAGCACTATATAAAGGGGTTCAAGGAATGTAATGGGTTATGAAGAGAATTATTCTATTATGAGTTGTGGCTCAATAGGAGGAAGCCCCCTCGAAGAAGCAAGTGAACAGGAGAGGATCCCTTCCATAATAGGATTCATTGTATGATGTTGCTCTACCAAAAGCGTTTTCTAATAATAAAGTGTGGTTTCCTCTATCTTGCTTTGTGGATCTATTGTGTATTCAATATCTGTGGTGAAAATAATTGTAGATCTATTTAGGTTCTTAACAAGTGGTATTGAAGCACTTTCCTTGGCAAACAATGTGGGAAAATATTTTTTATTTTTGCATATTTTTTTTTCTGAAAAGAAAAAATAGGGTCATGACATTCCAGAAATTTTTGGTATATTTCTGTCCAAAAATTGCAAAAACAGGTTGTATATATGAGTTCCTCTCAGTAAAACACCCAATTTGAAAAACAAAATCATCTGAAATAGAGTCCAGGAAGTCAAGATATTGAAGTTTTAAAATATGCAATTTTTTAGGGTTTTTTCCACGGACGACAGAGCAATTTTTTTTTTTTTAATTTATGTAGCAGCTAGAGGCTGAATTTGTCCAAAAAAATTATGGGTCTGATTTCCTCTCACAATTTCACCCAATTTCGAAAAACAAATCAGCCGAAACGGATTCCGGGAAGTGAAGTTATGAGAATTTAAAATTTAACATTTTTTTAGGGTTTTCTAGAAAAAACCACGATTTTCTATCGTAACTTATTGTTCTATTTTTTGGGTTTTTTTATGATGGTTGTGGGACTGAAGAGTTCATAGGGTGCTAATATGGTTATTTCCTCTCAAACCCTTAAATAAATTCTACAAATTACTGAAGCATTCAAATCTCAATTGTATGACACATTGGATGCTAGATTGCATGACCTTGCAGAAGGCCTCAATGATTGTTTTCATAGTATTCAAGATTCATTGGATAGCATGCAGGAGAGATTTCTTATGGAGGATATCAGGGATAAATATAATCAATAAATATATGCTTGGTATGATTTTGAGGCCGATTGTGATGATTGGTATATGGATAGTTGTCATTTCTGGGATGAGAACCACTTTCATATTTTATTTGATGACTCTACTCCACCTTCTATAGAAAACATCAATGTCCCACATCAGGATCTAGTTACCAGCGTCTAGTCTAGATATTCTGCAATGGTATTTTTCCTTCCAGATTCATCTTTGATCATCTCCTACTATGTGGATGGATATTCTTATTTCAATCCACGTGATAGGTGTCAGTATTAGGAGCATAATTTTCAGTTGGTTATTGGGTGTCAATATCTTCCATGTGGGGTTCATATGAATAATTGGACATGGGACCATGGTTTAAAATGGTAGTTGGACTACGTCATCCTGGTGGCTACAATTTCTCAATGGAACCCTGGTTCTTTAGTCTACTTCAGCACTATGGTCCACACTTATCCATGGGACCCTCGTATATGGTTGTACATCAAGCATTGAAGACGACGCTTTCATAAGGGGGATGGAATGTAAGGTAGCTAGAGAAGTAGTGGGGGGGTCTAGAGGGCCCATACTCATAATAGTGGAGGCCATTCAATGTAAGGTGGACTAGGTCCACTATATTATTAAATAAGGCTCACTATGGTAGTTAGATATAATAAATATAAGACGACTTCTTAGAAGGTTCTACTTCTAGAAGATTCCTCCTCTAAAATGTTCTTAGGTGATGGTAGCACTATATAAAGGGATTCAAGGAATGTAATGTTATATCAATAGAAGTATTGTATTTGGAGCAGTAGCTCAATAGGAGGATGCCCCTTCAAAGAGACAAGTGAACAGGAGAGGATCCCTTCCATAATAGGATCCATTGTATGTTGTTCCCTACCTCAAGGGTTTGATAGTAATAAAAGAAGATTTTTCATATTGTTCTTGTATATCTATTGTGGTGATTTTGTATTCAATCTTTGGTTCTTAAAAAGAATGTGGCCACACATGGCAGAAGAAAATTTCAGCGGTTTGTGAAAAAAAATGTTGTTTTGTGGCATGGGAGAAAGAGAGCCATATTTAAAAATCTACATACCACAACCCAAATTGTTGAGAGTGTTCAGGAGGCCACTCTAGTTAGATGGCTTTCTCTGTGAGAAGAGAGCACATGTTGTGATGAAACTATCCACTTGTTTGGACATATCGGGCCAATAGAAATGGTGTTGAAGATGTCGGATTGTTTTTTCATTTATGAAGTGGCCTCCACAGGAAGAGGCATGTGATTCCCTGATGAGAATCAAACGATTAGTTGGTTGTGGAACACACAGTTGATTGACATGATATAACCAACTGTCTCAGATGGTGTAATCAAGGAACGATGTCTGGATGATCACTATGGGTTGTTTTATTGTTGTCCATATCTCTTTAAAGTTGGGATCTAATGCATACATTTCTTTCCAACTGTCATAGGCTGCACAATGTACTGCCAATATATTCATCACTTATGTGGGTGGTCGGCTTAATAAATATGCCATCTTGTTTGCAGTTCCCTTCTTGTACATAATGAGCATGTGAAATTGTTGAATGTATGCAGCCCATTTGATATGACATTGTTCCTGTATCTTTCTTTGGGATTTTATGAATATGAGTGGATGATGATCTATGTCTAGTATGGTCTCTTTTCCCAGAATATAATGGCACCATTGTTTTAGCACTTGGACCAAGCTATAAAATTCCTTGTCATAAGTGTTGTAGTTGAGATTTGTTGTTGAGAGTGTCTATGAATGGTAGGCAAAGGGATGACCTCCCTGTTTAAGTACAACACCAATCACAAACTAATATGCATCGGACTCAATTTTGAATGGTTGTAGCAAATATAGTAGGTGGAGGATTGATGTTGAGCATAATGCTTGCTTCAGATTCTCAAAGTGGTTTTGTGCATACAAAAATTATAAGAAATTGTCTTTGTTGGTTAGTTGATGCAAAGTGCATGCCAAGTGTGAGAAATGGTAGATGAATTTGCGATAAAAATTGATGCCACCCACAAAATGTTTGAGAAGATGTACATAAGTTGGCGTTGTCCATACAGAAATAGCTTGTACTCTTATGGTATCTGGGAGAACCGCTATCGAGTCCAGAGTGAAGCCTAGGTAGTGTACCAAAGTCTGAGAAAAATATGTTTTTTCCTCGTTTACCTGCAGTTGGTGTTGTCGCAACAATTCCAAGATCGTGCATAGAGGTTGGAAGTGTTTCTCCCAAGATCTGTTGAGAATAAGAATATCGTGAAGATAAATAACATCAAACTTACCGAGATGTGGTTGAAAAATGTCATTTATGAACCGCATAAAAGTAGTTGGTGCATTGGTCAAGATTAAAGGCATGACTAACCATGCATGCAGACAGAACATAGCTTTGAATGTTGTCTTCCAAATACCACTGTGGTACATGCGAACTTCATGGTAACCTGAAATCAAATCCATCTTTGTGAAGACAGATGCCCCTTGTAGATGATCGAGGAGATATTCGATGCGAGGGAGTGGATATCTATTATTTATGGTTTCTTTGTTCAAGACTCTGTAGTTGTTCACAAGGTGTCATTTAGATGTGTCTTTCTTGGAAATAATGAAGGTTGGTGAGGCACAAGGAGAAGATGAAGGTTGGATGTGGCCAGAATCCAGGATTTGGTTGATTTATCTTTCGATTTATGTGCCTTCCTTGGGAACTAGAAGATAGGCAGGTGTGTTTGGAAGAGTTGTGCATGGGATGAGATCAATGGAATGTACAATGTCCCAACATGGGAGAACGTCAGTTGGTTGGTGAAACAGGTATGCAAATTCATGTAAGAGGGGAAGAACTTCGAGGGGTGTCAGGTTAGTAAGATTCTCAGGATTAAGTGGTCGGATTAGATATAGTGATGTTGTTTGGGTATTAATGACATGACGAGTGGAAGTGGTATCTGTTTGTGGTGAGGATGACTTGACAGTGAAGGAATTTAGGACATATTTTTGTCCCTCCTTTTGAATATGATATTCATGCGATTTAGCGTGATACATTGCGTGTCACTTTTGTTGATACGGATATTGAGAAGGAGATCTGCATAGTCTAAGGGAGAGACATCACAAGTCACAGTATCATGGAATGGGCCAATGGTGAAAGTGACCATGTAGCAATAAGAAATCATGAAGCACAACCCCCCTTTTTCGACCCATCCAAGTTGATAAGGGTCAGAATGTGGATATGTGGGGAGTTGTAGATGTTGTATGAGATATTGTGATATAAGATTCTTTTGACTACCATTGTCGAGAATGAACATGGCTAATTCAGTCTTGATTTGGACGTTATGGGTGAAGAGGGGGATGTTAGTGTGTCGTGATGTGACAATAGGTCATTAGAATGATATAAGGGTCAACTTATGTGGGGTTGTCAAGGTAAATGGTCTCTAAGAGGTTGGGAAAATCTATTTTGGTTATCTTAGCCATCAAGGTCTTATTGGTGCGGATATTCTTTAATGAACGATAGAGCAAAGAATTGTGGGAATTGGTTTTGTGAAAGGTACATAATCTTGCATGTTTGGATGTGAAAGACGAAGTTGACGAATTTTGTCTTGGTGGATTGGATGGATGAGTAGTGGAGGTGAGATAGGTAGAGATTACGGGGCATGGATCAATCTTTCTTTCGACCGCTAATGCACAAAAGAAGGATTTTTAAGGAGAAGGATTGTCAAAAAGGTCTACCTCCTGCCGGAGAGGTAGCACTAAACCAGAGTTGAATTTTATGATTAATACCTAGTGTAGTTTGTTGAGTCTAGAGTTGTAGTCGAACCTTGTAGAAAACATCAATGTATTCTTACACCGACTAATTCGACAACTGCCAAAGTTGTAACCACATTTTTAGCATATTATGAAGGTATCCTGGGGGGTAGAAGATTTCTCTTAGCACTTGATCAAACTAGTCCCAAGACTTAATGAGGTCATTTGTCAAGGGAGGATTGTCGAGTTCGACGATTAATTCAGCGTTGGTCAAGTCTGTCTCCCACAAAGTTTGGGAGATCCCTTCTAGCTGTAGACTAGCGATTTTTTATTTGATAGTCTCTTCCATATCGAGCAATGTTTTGAAATAGGTGGAGAGACTACAGATCCATGAATCCACTGTCTCGCCATGCATATGACCAGATAAATTGGGTAATTAAAAATGAGTGTCCAATTGCGTGCCTCCTAGAGATCTTTGTTGTTGAATACAAAGCAACTCTTGAAGTGCCACTACTAAATATTCCACTAGGCTTGATATGTTTGGGGTGGATTCCTCACTCGAGGCTTCATGTCTAGGCGGAATTGTCAAAATCCAAAGGAGACCGAGATGACATAAGAGAGAAACCTTGAGAAGGGTGAAAGGAACAATCTGAGATGAAGCGTGCTGCTAGAGTTGTATATCATGCCCCCAAAAAATTGTTGTGGTGGATGAAGTTCAGGTCCCAAGGACCAATCATGCTCTGATACCAATTCATCTGATTTGAGGGCATCAACTAGAGAGAATGGCTGCAATCCACTATTCCTCGTAGGTGCACGCTGAAGTATTCAGGATAAGAGGAAAAAATCTTGGTGTCTCTATGAAGAAGGGAGGATGCGCACGCAGAGAATTTTTTCCTTTGGTTAGGGTGGGAGCTAATCCTTTGTGCTACATGCTTCCCATAGGCATTTTGAAAGGGTGATTGAAGGGAGGAAGAAGAAAATAATATTAAAAGAGAGATAAAGAGAGAGGCACACTTGTTCCTTTAGTGCATAGTCTCTCTTCTTTACATGCTTGACATCAAAATGCAAACATGACTTCCTCATGCTTTCTCTAAGAAACAAGACAAGAAAATTAAATAGATAAGAATATATTAATGAGAGAGAGTTAGAAAAAAATTCA
>SNQJ01S0049684.1:77479-90274 GCA_010110895.2 Picea sitchensis
AAAAAACTATAATATAAAAATATTTCGAGGTACATACTTAAAGTTACAACAATTATTTGTTTTGTTTGATTTTGTCTCTCTGCTTTGTTGTCTTTGAAAATTAAAACCATTATAATTTATGTTTTGTCCTTCAATATGCTTCAATATGAAGATACATATCAGTCATGATCTTGACAGGAAGCATGCGTGTAAAGTGATATAAGCACAAATGTTAAAGGTGATCACATATACGAATATAGTGAGAAGAGAGTACCCTAAGGGTTACGCATGTCCAGGTCGGTTAGCGAAGCTCTCTCGACATGTCATTTCTAGGTCTGGCTTTTAGTAATGGGAATATATTATTCGTGTATGGCATCTGCTTTTACGTCTTCCACTGTGATGGTCCTCTTAACAGGTTTTTAAAATTCTGAATGTATATGGGAAGTAGGGTTTCTTAAAAAAAAATTAACAAACCTGCGGTCGTCAATTATATTGCTAATCCATGTAGCATGGTTGGAATAACTTCTTATTTTTTTGTTAATTAATGTTGGCTTATTTATCATTTTATATGGTTATGATTCATAAATCAAAGATGAAATAACTTCTGCTTGTATTGTTAACTAATGTTGAATTATTTATCATTTCATATTTATCATTTCATATGGTTACGATTCATAGATTACACTTGCAGTAACTTCTACTTATCTTGTTAATTAATAAGGGATTATTTATCATCTCATTCATATGGTATTAATAAGGGATTATTTATCATCTCATATGGTTATGATTCATAGATCATTATGAGGTAGAGAACAAATTTCATATTGTTATGTTATGATTCATAGATCATTATGAGGTAGAGAATTTGTTATTTGTTTTCTAGGGGATTGTTTATCATTTCATACTTTTATGATTTATCTTGTAAATTAATAAGGGATTATTTATCATCTCATTCATATGGTATTAATAAGGGATTATTTATCATCTCATTCATATGGTTATGATTCATAGATCATTATGAGGTAGAGAACAAATTTCATATTGTTATGTTATGATTCATAGATCATTATGAGGTAGATAATTTGTTATTTGTTTTCTAGGGGATTGTTTATCATTTCATACTTTTATGATTTATAGATCATTAAGAGGTAGAAAACTTGTTATTTGTTCTTTTCGAGACTGTTAGATTTAGTTAGATCTGAGAGATATTGTTCAATTATTTAACTTCTAGTTTAGTATGGTTAAAATAGCATATATATCTTAAAACAAATTGTGATATATTTATATATTTACAATTCTCCATTAATAAAATACTGTTAAAGGTTGTTTTTTTTTAATATGTGAAAAAAAATATTTCAACTCTCCATTTTTCTTTTCAAGCACTAGCTACAATGACACACAATGATAGGTGAATACATCACTTGATTGATCGAAAGTGTAATTGATAACTTGATATGGCTGTTTCTGATGAAATCTCGTTTATAGATTGCTCGGTGCTGTACGAGGAAATTACCATCTGCCAGGTCACAAGATAAGATTCAAAGTGCTCACATTGGCGCACTGGCGAATACACAGATAAATTATTACACTATGAACWGTCATCGAATCCCAAATAAGACGATCCAAAAGATTGAGCTGTAGTTTTCAGTGTTCCCTATCACAGCTATAAAACTGCAAAACGAGGAATTTGAAGTTTGTGTCCAGAASCACGTTTTTTAAGTTCAGTACGATGCAAAAGGCTGAGCTGTAATATTCGGTGTTTCAACAATCAGGGAATTGAAAGTTGTTAGCCACACTCTGTATGGTTCGGGAATAGAAAAGTTGGAAGACGTGACACTGAAACTGRCATTGAGAYTGATGTTTATTGGGTATATGTTAAATATGATACTTTAAAACGAGTAAATTAAAAAATTAAGGTTGTATGAGAAAATTGTTTTCAAGTTTAGGAGCACTGAGGGTTGGTTACAATAAATTAATTTTAATATAGGAGTCAAGCAAGGTTGTCCCCTATTGTCTATCTTTTTTGGAATTTACATTGAAAAATTAGAAGATTGTTTGAAAGTTGAAGGTTATGTTGGAACAAATCTTGATAGCATAGAAATAGTTCTTCTTCTCTATGTGGTTGATATTGTTCTAATGATAAGAAATCCCTATGACCTTAATAAGTAGCTTAGAATCCTCAAGGACTTCTTCACTAGTACATGTATGACTATTAACAGTGAAGAAACAAAGGTTATGATAATTAAATCCAACAAGATCACCTATGATACTTTTTTATATGACACCAATATCTTGGACTAAGTGCATTTGTACAAGTATCTTGGAATTGATATGCATAACAAGCTCAATTGAATCTATAGCATTCATAAAAGGATAAATGGAGGGTGAAATGCTTATTATGGGCCTGAAAATGATTGTAAATTAGGAGACCTTTGACTATGGGATAAGAAAAGACTCCTCTTTGATACTCTTGTCACTCTTTTTATCTTATATGGATGATAATTTGGGGGATGCAATATCTCTCTAGAATCTTAGAGAAAGATAGAGCAGATCAAAAGAATTTTATAACATATAATCTCAAAATTAAAGGATATACACCCTATCCTATCCTCCTCATATAAGGGAGACTTCTCCCACTTGAGAGAAAAACTATGATTACATGTTTTATGTACAAGAACAATATAAATAACATGGATGACAATAGGCTCCCAAAAATTCCTTTAGAATCTAACGAAAATCACCAATGACTCAAGCTAGGATCACATAATGATGCCAAGTATTGGCTAAATCAATGGGGAACAAAAGAAGAAGTTATTCTACAAAACATTGATGATATTAAAAATATTGTACTTGCTAAATTTAAGTAGAATCTATGGTAACATAAACAATTAGAAGATAAAATAAAATCAAGATATTATAAGAAAGTGGTTAGCCGTAATATTGAAGATCAAAACTATCTCTATGTTTTGACTAACATAAACAAGAGAATCGATATTTAGTGAAACTGGGTGTGAGGTAATGCCCAAAACACCACATAAGGAAATAATTTGTCACCTTTGTGACACCAAGAGGGTTGAAGATTAAAAGTGATTTCTCCTACAATGCCTTCTATATACCAAAATTATACGTCAATTTCAAAATATTTTTCACAATAATGACCTTCCTAACCTTCTAAGTCATAAAAATTTTAGTGATTTCAGAACGTTTCTATTAATGTTTTTCAAGAATTGAAATAACATTTTAAATAAATCCAAGTAATCTCTTACTTTTCCTAAGGTGTGATAGACCAATTTTGACCTCAATGAAGGTTAAGCATCATCATCATCATTGTCATAATTATAGTACTCACAGAAATTTGTAGTCATTTATCTAAAATGCTTAAACATTTTTTAGAGAAAATTTGTAAGAACAAATTTTTTTCCAAGGTAACAATGGTCAAAATTCATTCCAAAGTATTTTTATTCCAAAGTAAAAAATCATGAGATTGGGGAGTTCCCCTCATTTCGGGAAATATATACAGGGTAAACATTATATTTTTCTTGGCACAAGGCCAAGTCAACAATGGAGCCAGAAGACATTATAATAATATATATATATATATATATATAGAGAGAGAGAGAGAGAGAGAGAGAGATGATTAATTTCATTGAAACCATAATTTCTTTATATGGGATCTTAAAAAGATAATTAATTGGATGTCTTTAGAATTGTGTGTCTTAATGTTTGAAAAATATTAAAATAAGTGTTTCAAGATCACCATAGTTTTGATGACTTAAAAGGTTAGAAACACTAGCATTGTGACCTATATTTTCAAATTATAATCTAATTTGTGTATAAGTAGGACACTCTAAAAAAAAAGTATTTTTCTTCATAAATCGTCTTAATATAATAAATCAATGTATATCCATTTTTAAATTTACCATATTTATTCAATCAATCTACATATAAAGATTTCAAATATAATTCCATAAATAATTTTAAAATTATATATATATAATCCAATGAACCAAGCTCATATATAATACTTCCAAAACTATTACGAATATTAGCCTCTATTTAAAGTATAATATCCCTTTCTAATTTATATATGAGGTTGAAAGTTCAAAAATAAAATGAAAATTTGACATAATAAAAGGTACAACATTGGTGCAACCAACCTAAACAATTTTGTGTTATTTATTTGTTTCTTATACATGAAACAAATTTAAGTGAGTATAACATATAGTCACTTTATAATGTATATTCTCTCAAAGTTGTCTTGTGTACAAAAAATAAATAAATAACAAAAACTTGTTTAGGTTAACTTTCATTATTTGTAATTGTTATTATGTCATTTTTTTCAACATTTAATTTAAATTTTTTATTTATCTTATTTTATAGATAAATTAAAAATTGATGTTAATTATAAATCAATAAATGAAGATGAATTTTTTTTTTCTTTTTAAATATATATATGACTTAATATTTTTCTTCCATGACATATTAATCACAATGAAAATCTAGAATATGCATTATTTGTTTATTAAGAGGAATTATTAGAGGTGTTGAAGAAGTGTCCCCAAACACACAATTCTATTAATAAGGAAAAAATAATTACAAACGTTAGAGCTAAAATCCTACTACTCACTTGCAGAAAGAGCTAGTTTATATAGCTCAACTCTAAGACAAATTACAAGAGAAAAAACAATCACATAATCACTTAAGTATGATAGGATTCATTTACATATTAAGCCAAATGACTTATTGAAAAATAAGCTAGAATAATCTAATGCCTTGAAAATTTAATCTTGAAAAATGCTTAGACTTCTAGAACTTTAGGATTATGATGCTAACATTCCCTCCTTTAATTTGAATGTTCATATTTAGAAATATTAAATTCATTTCCAAACTCAGTGAAATTTAATCTACCAAGAGGTTTGGTAAAAATATATGAAGTTCGATATTTAGATGGAAAAAAATAAGGCTCAATGATATATTTGATGATGAGCTATATGATGAAGTGATACTTGGTGTCAGCATTCTTAGTCTTTGTAACATACCCTCTGTTACATCATACAAGTAATTGAAGAAGAGTATGAGATATTTTTTTTGAACATTAATAAAACATCATTACAACAAGTGAAACATTATATTAACTTACTTCATCAATACACATTGTATTTCATTCATCTCATTGCACAACTAGATTTAGATACAACTTCAATGTATTTAGGATCTTCCAAATCACATAACATCACATGCAAAGTCTACACAACCAATCTACCTGGAAGGTTAGGACCTCCAAGACACATAATCAATGCTCAAGTCCATGATTCGTCTAATTTATTTTGACCACTTAAGGTCTCAATACTGGCAATTGTTCTAAGGAACAAGGAAGTATCTAACTCCCATAACATTAATCTATTCTGAAGTTCAACTATAATTCTCAGCATTCGTTACTACAAATTCTTCAAAATAACACAGAGAATATGGTCTCTTAGTCATCACGACATAACACAATGTATGTTATTATAATAATTATTCATCTAACTACTTTAAAGGTTAGGAGGAATTGACAGAAAATTAACAGTAAAAACTGGAGATCCTTAACATGACAATATAACATTTATCATAGTTTCAATATTGCTTATGTTCCTGGAATAAGTGTGACAACCCTTCACGATACAACAAAGTAGATAAATATATGATCTACATAACCAATTGAAAGAGGAAAAGAAAAGAAGAGAAAATATCTCAACACAAAAGGGAACCCATAAGCTTACTCTATACTTTATGAACTAATTGATATTGTGATGATTAAATTCTGCAATCGAGTGAAAGTTTGTTCTGAGAATGAGTTAAAACATTATGTAAGAAACCTGAATTTTCTCTTGTGGGTTTCATAGTTTGAACACTTCCAAAGCCAACTCCAGAAGTGTATAGTTGATCCCCTTGAAGGCCCAAGTTCAGGAGAAAAAATGGTCCTTGGACAAAGACCACTAAAGGTAGGAAAAGACCTTACGTTTAAGAAGAAATAATCTCAAGAGATATAGTGTGAAATTACACATGGGAGGCGCAAAGCATGCATACAACAAAATGAGTCTAGAGATAAGGAGATATGCACAAGTGAGCATTGGATTTCACTTCAATAAGTGGAAAATCTTAGGAGAAAAGCGTGTGTAGGGTTCAAGTGAGGAAACTCAATAGTGTGAATTCCCTTGAAGAAATGGTGGACAAGATATGATCGTTAGGATTCAAAATCCTCACAATTGTTCGATCAGCTGAGAGTAGCGCACTTGTTAAACATTGAAACCTTTGGGCTTCATCACTTTGACAGATCTTAGTTAATTAAATTAAGTGAGTCCCGAAGCCCGAATTCACAAAGTGAAAATACACAATAGATCGGTGAGTGATTACCACTCGTTGGATCTGCAAGAGACCGATGATTCTCCAAGTTGATTCCTAACTGCCTAAGAGCTGAGAAATCATAAAGATACAAACTCTCGTAGTGAAGGAAAGTCATAGATCTAGTGAACAGTAGAGGACCATTAAATTTATGACCCTTCGTTCTTTAGATATTTGAAACTTTAGTACTCCGGTGAAAGTAGATTCATTCTATTAAAAGTTAAGGAACTCTTGGAGTCCCAAAGTCCAGAGTAAATCTTGACCATCAAAAGTTGGGTACGAGTGTTTGTAGTTTCTTAGTATTCGAAATTTGGCCAATCGGAAGGTGGTGGGTGAAATTTTCTTCGGTGTAAAAATTCTCGAACCCCTCGAGCTCGGATTTAATCTTGACCATTGTCGATGGTTAATCAAGGATCACCAGATCTTTGGGTTCAAACTACGCTCATTTTGAGGTAACGTGAGTTGTAGATGCAAAAACTTTCGAAGCCGAGAGATCCAGAGCTTATTCTAGCCATAGATCAAAGTAAGGTGTGGGAATTGTTAATCTCCAAGTTGTTTGAGATTCGATACTTCGGAAAAACAACTCGTCATTGTTTCAGAAAGGTGAGAAATTCCTGAAATCCCTAATTTCAAAGTAGATGACAATCGTTGATATAAGAGGAGTGTGACTCGTTAGATCTCTGAGCCCTTTGATGGTTCGACGATCCGGGTGAAACAATCTAAGGT
The DNA here is from genome assembly GCA_010110895.2 of Picea sitchensis. Classification (NCBI taxonomy): domain Eukaryota; kingdom Viridiplantae; phylum Streptophyta; class Pinopsida; order Pinales; family Pinaceae; genus Picea; species Picea sitchensis. Next base: position 84,569 of record SNQJ01S0049684.1, read on the forward strand.
TGTGAAAGCGGGAAAAAACGTTGAATCCCAGAGTTCGAGAGTGGATCTCCACCATAGATTCTTGCATGAGTCGAATCTTCGTCAGTCATTCAATTAAGTTATTAAAAAATAGCGAAGGAAGGTGGAAGGGTAGGGTTACCATACATCTTTCGGTCAACTTCACTTATGATCGAATTTGGTCGATTAACACTACGGGTGAATATGAGTGTAGAAGTTGAAAACCTCGAGAGAACAAGAGTCCCAGAGATCTGTGTAATGCCCTTTTGGCCAGTGCTAGGTTCTAACTAGTGGTCACATGCATAACTCATCAAGGTAAAAAGCGCTATAGCCTAATATTAAAACAAGTCCAAACTCCCGAAAAGAATTAGGAAAAATGCACCGAACTAGGCATTCCATGATTCCGATTATTATTTTTGGGGGTTCATAAAATAACATACAAAGAGACTCCATTCTACTAACGACTTTGGATTTATCAACCATCAACAAGGAATACTCGATAAATTCATATTAAACAAAATTTCAATGGGGATCCACCATTCGACATAAATGAATTATTTTAAACTTAACAAGAAGATATGGTACAATTTCAGATCTAGTACTCGTTTTGACAGAGAACCCATCATAAGAATTGGTTTGTATTTAAATGAAATTTCAATAGAGAAGCTCATGATATCATTTCAGAACTAACTCCTTGGTCTACCAACAAATATTGCACTATCAAATTATGAAATAATATCAACTAAACTCTCATCATTCAACTTCAATATAGGTAAAATACAATTTTAGAACATATACCATTCACAATACAACTTTGAATTTCACAATGAGGATCAAGCCTTCCCAAATTGTAATTATTATCCGCTTTGAAAAAATTATAAATTTAAAAAATAGACTCTAAACTAAATTTTGTTGACAGTAATTGTAAAAATTGGGATTCAGGATTTGCGGTGATATTATAGTGGCCCTATCAGTCTACATACAACTACACTAATGCTATGAATAAAATCTGGAAAACAAAAATACCATAACCAATTAATGATGTGTAATAAATATGTGTTTGAAGTCATGCGCTTCTTCATTTCCTTCGCCTGCTAATCACAGAGACTTCATCGGTACCTCCAAGACAATTCTAGGGGTAATATTCTTCTCCCTTAGCCCCCCGAGTCGGAAAGGGTCCACACACAAGAAACCAACAATAATAACTCCAAGACTTGCCTCACAAAGAAGAGATTTCACTCTTGTTACAAGCTTGGTATCCCAACTCTCACAAGTAAAACACAGTCCAATAAAAATTTGATAGCATAACAATGCTTAGGAAATCCGATCATTTTCCCTTCTCCAATATTTGTTTTTATAGAAATTTCTTCACTGACACCTGTCCTCATGCACAAATAATTAACTTTTTAGTTAATTTAATTTGTATTATTCACTCACACACTTGTCATATTCTCCCCAAGTTACACTAGTATTTAACAATTTTATTTTATTTAAAAAGGTCAAATTGCTACACATTCGTCAATGTGTTCCTATTTTTAGCCTTCGATGTCCCTTTGTTCCCGAGATTCTCATTTAATGAGTGTCTCCTAACTAGATCTTAGTTAGACTTTAATTAGGAGTCTTCTTCTAGTTTGACTAGTGATAGGTTGACTCAAGATTCCATTCTATGTACACCCAACCTCTCAAGTTATTATGTATTTCTAAATAAAATCTTTTTTTATTAATTTCATACACACATGTGCATTTTATCAAATATTTAGATTTTACTTACTTATTTTTCCTAGAAAAATGATTTATATCAAATCTTTAACCCATGTCATAATTCATTTAGTCCTTTATTTAAATTTAGACCTAGATCTAGTCTTGGACTTTTGTTATTCTTTATAATTAATAATCTATTGTTTAAATAATTATTTAATCCAACAAGGACTAATTATTTTAATGTTTTTAAGGCCACCTATATTTATTGACTCGATTTTAATTATACGACATGCCCTTAAATACTGTAACGACCCCTTCATTATGACAACGAATAGGGATGTACAACAACTACATATATTATTTTTTCTTTTTAGCATTATGGAACTAACGTCATCAAAAAATTCATAGCTACGCATAATCACACGACATAATAATTAAAAGTGACACGTGATCAACACATAACCATAAGTAACAACTTTATTCACATGTCATAATCAGCTGAAGAAAATTACAAATAACGATCATCCATGTCCTGAATACTAAAATAATTATCCGCCCAACCTATCCTGCATGGTTAGGACCTCCACGACTGATGAAGGAGCATCCACACCTCATCAAGCGAGCCAGTGTGTGGAGAAAGCCAGCTGGACAAGCCAGCAAACTTCATTTTGGAATACTTGAGATTGTTTGCGCCAAGCATTAATGAGATTGATGTAATGAAGCGCACTTGTAATGTATTGTAGATAGGAAGGCATTTAATAGTTTTAATGTTGTTAGGTAGAAATTCATTGTAGAATTGATAGCTTCAGATTTTGAGAGGGCAAACGGAATATAGGCACCCTCCTTTGTATTATTGTATTATTCCGGATGATCATCAAGAGCAAGAGGAGCAGAGCAGAGAACCTGTGAAGAATCCCCATGTACAGACATTGAATTAATAGGAAAGCTTTGATTCAATTCTATGGCTGTGATTCTTCTCTGTGTGTTGTTGATATTATGTTGTTGCATATCAGCTTCTTGTTATGCTTTTGTTTTATATGCTGTGTATGCGATCTCATTGTAGATTCAAATCCTGTGAGAGAGATGAGAATGAGTTTTAATTGTTTCTCTGTCTGAGCCAGGATATTCCTGCATAGAGTGCAGTTGAATTCCTCCGCATAGAGTACGTTGAGGAGGTTGGACAGTTAAACTCTCATTCTCATTCACCCAGAAGTTGAATTGGGTCACCAGAGTCGCGCAGTGAAGGTGCCGACCGGATTTGAAGTCTCAGTGGCGATTCTGAGCTAAGGGAGTGAAGATATTTGCTGCAGGCAAGTGCACGGGATTTGAAGAACCCAACACTTAGAGAGTTGTTGAGGTCGAACACAGAGTGTGCGCGAAAAATCCTCTGAGAGAATCAAATTCTACAAGCTCAGGAGGGATTCACGCAGATCGGAGCTTTGAGGAGGAGGAGAAATCTTCAAAGGGAAGAGTCGACGGTTGGGAATCGTCAAGGAGAATCACGAAGTCCCGCAGACCGTCAGATCTTGAAGAAGGAGCGAGGGACTTAACCCTTGAGCATAGGGAGAACCCCTAGCCATCGCGTATCGGCATATCGGGGTTTGCGAGTGCAAGAGTTGCATGCACGTCGAAATCGCGAGTTGCGATTCCCCGATTTAATTGGAGCTGTCGATTGCGACAAGGACAGGTGGCACGCGATCCCGAAAGGTCGGGGTTCAGCATTCGGGGTTTTCGACCACAAGGGAAACTTACATCGTGGATTCGCAATCCGCGAAATCCCGACGGCGACGTGGCAGTGTTGGACCTCAATATATATTGGGATCTAGGTGGCATCACCTTGGGCAATCGGCACATCGGGGTTCGCAGGTTGGAATTCCAACCGGTTGTCATCGCTAGTGGCGATATCCTGATAGGGAAAATCCCCGACGAGTGGAGGCGTTGACCGTTGACCATCGATATTCAGGGTTCGGAGTTTCGAGTTGCACGAGAACGTGCACACAGGGTTCGCGATATCGCGAAGCCTGATTTCCTGAAGTGACTCTCGGGAGTGCAAAGGAGTGTCCTGTGGGTGACAAGAAGTCCCGATACGGGATTCGAAGGGTATTACAACTCTTCGAGGCAAGAAGAAGAAGGTCCTGGTGAGAGTGGGTTGTCGCCGAGGGCAGCTTGCGTCAGAGTGGTATCAGAGATGGATTGAGTTCTCTTTGTTCAGGTAGTAGGGAGAAGCAGATTTCACAATGCCACCTAGAAGAGAAAGGAAGTCACCTGATCGTGAGGACATGGATTCCCGAAGGAGGGGAAGGCCGGCATGGAATCCAGAAATGGAGCGCCAGATGAGAGATCTCCGAGCAAGGCTCGAGGAGATGGAAACTGCGCAAAGGCATGGAGCTGGTGCAGGGGAGTTTAATGATTCTGAAGTTGAAGAGGAAGCTGGACACGATGTTGAAGAGGTCTCAGCAGAGGATGCCTCAACAGAAAGGTTGATTAGAGCCATTTCTAGGATGAGCTCAAAGACGAAGATGGACATTCCCATCTATGAGGGAAGTCTAAATGTTGAAGAATTGTTGGATTGGATCCGAGCACTCGACACCTACTTCGATTACGAAGATATCGAAGAGGACAAGAAGATAAGACATGTTGTCACAAAGTTGAAGGGGCATGCAGCCTTATGGTGGGACGAGCTGCAGGCAGACAGACGTTCCAAGGGCAAACAAAAGATTAAGAGATGGGATCGGATGATCGCTAAGATGAAAACGAAGTTCATTCCGAGAGATTACTAGATTACACTGTTCAGGCGTATGCAGAACCTGAGACAGAAGCTGATGACGGTGAAGGAGTACACCGAGGAATTTTACAGGATCAACATTCGAGCTGGTCATCGAGAGAGTGACAACGAAAAGGTGGCGAGATACCTGACTGGACTGAGGTATGACATTCAGGATGAATTGAGCATGCTGACCATCCGAACAGTTGAGGATGCGTATCAGATGGCTCTAAAAGCTGAGGAGAAGATGAGCCGCAAGCAGGGACAGCGAGGGCGAGGTAGGAGTCAGCCCAGAGGCAAGGAAATTGCCCAAGAAAGAACTCAGAAGCCCAAGGAGGAATGGCAGAAGCCTCAGGGTAGAATTGAGAGAGGTGGTACCTCACAGCAGAGGCAACCACAAACAGAACAGAGGAAGCAATATGCTGAGCCGAGGAGGCAGCATACAGAGCAGGGTGGCGGATATGGTGACGCCAACATGATTCCTCGTACCCGAGGTAGAGGAAGAGGCCGTGGAGGAGTCATCACATGTTTTACATGTGGAAAAGACGGACACAAAGCCGTTGACTGTCCAGAGAGGAAGCCGGACAGAAGTGAAGCTCACATCACTAAGGCACAGAGGCGTGATGTTGAGGATGAAGATAGCGGAAGTGGAAAGTCACTGATAGTGCACAAGGTCCTTTTGAAACCTGAGAAAGAGGTGGAGGACACAGCCCAGAGATGCAGACTATTCCGGACGACTTGCAAGGCCAAGGGCTGGAAATGCAAGGTCATAGTGGACAGCGGAAGCACCGACAATCTCGTTTCAACCGAGATGGTGGAAAAACTGGAGCTGACAACAACTAAGCACCCGAGTCCATATAAGGTCTCGTGGCTATAGAAAGGACACCGGGTAAGTGTCACTAAACAATGCTTGGTTGAATTTAAAATGGGTGAATATAGGGACAAAATCCTGTGTGATGTCATTCCCATGGATGTATGTCATATATTATTGGGGAGACCATGGCAGTTTGACAGGAATGTGGTTCATGACGGGAGGATGAACACATATACCTTGGAGAAGGATGGGAAGACACATAGATTGCTTCTGATAAAAGATAAATAAGTGAAGCCGGAAGTAGCCAACACGATACTTCTTATGAGTGGGAAGGAACTTCTCACAGAGATGGATAAGGACAAGGATCCACAATTCTTTGTTGTCAGGAAGCCGAAAATTTTCTTGACAAGCACAAGAGTGGACGACTTGC
>SNQJ01S0049684.1:98842-118104 GCA_010110895.2 Picea sitchensis
CTTACAGGCTTTACAATCCAATCACCAAGAAACTAATTCTCAACAGAGATGTAATATTTCTGGAAAATCAATTCTGGAATGATTCAGAAAATCAACAGATGGACAATCAAAATCCATTATTGCCAAGTTCTGAAAACACAGAAAATTCAGAACAGCAAGTACCTCAAACTACTCTTCCAAGATTGCAAGTACAAAGGCAACCTGAAAATTCTCAGGATAACTCAACTTCCAGTAGAGAATCATTCTCTGAACCACAGAATCAGAGAACTCGAAGTTTGAGAGAAAACCATCAGCAGTTGGATGACTTTGAACAACACAATCTTTTTGCTTTAATGTCATGTCAACCTACATCCTTTAAGGAAGTAGCTAAGGAGCCACATTGGATTCAAGCCATGAACCAAAAAATTGACTCCATTGAGAAGAACAAGACATGGGATCTTATTGATTTGCCAAGACACAAGAAGAGTATTGGTGTCAAGTGGGTTTACAAAAATAAACTCAATGAAAAAGGGCAGATCGAAAAACACAAGGAAAGACTTGTTGCCAAAGGATTCTCACAACAACTAGGCACTGATTATGGTGAAACTTTTTCTCCAGTAGCAAGATTAGACACTGTCAGAACTCTATTGGCCATAGCAGCACAACACAAATGGAAAGTATACCAGATGGATGTCAAGTCATCATTCCTGAATGGTTTCTTAGAAGAAGAAGTTTATGTCGATCAACCGCTTGGATTTGAAGTCCAAAAGCACCCAGCCAAAGTATATCGGTTGAAGAAAGCCTTGTATGGCTTAAAGCAAGCTCCAAGATCTTGGTACAGCAGAATTGACACTTATCTGATCAAAATTGGTTTCAGCAGAGGTCAAAATGAGCCAACTCTTTACACCAAAATAGATCAGCACGGTAAAATTTTGATTGTATGTTTATATGTTGATGACATGATCTATACGGGAAATCTTGAATTAACAGATTTTAAACATGCCATGCAATCTGAGTTTGAGATGACAGATCTTGGCATAATGAAATATTTTTTAGGGATTGAGGTTCATCAATCATCCCAAGGCATTTTTGTCTGTCAACAAAAGTATGCAGCAGACATCATCAAATGATTTCGCATGGAAGGATGCAATCTAGCAAAAAACCCCATACCACTAGGCACAAAATTGAGCAAGAATGATGAAGGTCCTACAGTGGAATCTACTCTGTACAAAATTTTAGTAGGCAGTTTGTTGTATCTTACAACAACTAGGCCTGACATTATGTATGCAGCCAACCTTGTTTCTAGATTCATGGAATCCCCAAAATATTCTCATTGGAAAATGGTGAAACGATTTTTGAGATATGTTGCAGGAACTCTCAATTTTGTCTTATGGTACACTAAATATGATAGTAATCAACTTTCTGGTTACACAGACAGTGATCTTGCAGGCAGCCTAGATGACATGAAAAGCACATCTGGACATGTTTTTCAACTGGGCACGAACCTAATCTCATGGGCATCAAAGAAGCAGCCAATTGTTTCAATATCTTCTGCAGAGGCAGAGTATGTAGTTGCTACCTTAGCTTCCTGTCAAGTTGTGTGGCTAAGAAGAATATTGAAAGATATGGCACATACAGAAAAGGATCCAACTCCTATTTTCTGTGAAAATACTTCAACAATTGCTCTATCCAAGAATCATGTGTTTCACAAGAAAAGAAAACACATCGACACTCGTTTTCATTTCATACGTGAGCTAGTCAATAATGGTGATATTGCACTACAATTCTATGGTTCTCGAGATCATCTTTTTGATATCTTTACAAAGCCACTAGGAAAATCTGTTTTTGATTTTCAGCGACAACACTTAGGCATAATCAGTGCTTATGTTTGTAACTGTTGATTTTAAGAGGGAGTGTTAAATATAATGTAACCTCAACAGTCTGACAGTACATTTCCAGCTGTCCTGGCTAGCTGTACTTTCTATTCTTGATTTTCTTGAGCTTATTTAGCTCATCCATCTCCCATTGCATTGTAACTTCTTCAGTACTTCTTCAGAATTACTTCACTTCTCTTCTTCATACATTCCAATATACTGTTTTCTTTCTCTCTGCATTTCTTGCCTCAGAATTTATCACTATGGAAAGTACCTCAAGGGTGAAGGTAAGGTGTTATCTCAGGCTCCCACTTAGCTTATCAATCCAAAAAAATCAAGTGATCACCCATTGAAAATATCTGAAGGGCTCTGATCCCATGGAAGTCGTCTAAAGGTATCGATAATCAAGTAAGAATTTTAAGAAGCAGATCACAGCAGTGGTCAGACACTCCATATATTCAATAAAAATTTGTTGATAACATTTTTAAAAATTTCCCTTTCATATCGTACAACCATCCATTGAACTCGTAAAATTTAACATCAAATATAATATAGTCTGGCAATAAAACTACATATATATCTAATTCAAACAATCACATTCATACTCAAATAAGAAATAACAGCAGACGACAAAGCCGAAAATGTTCCTCAATGGTCGCGTTCCTTCTGGATATTCCAATTTGTAATCATAGAGACTTCACCCGTAACTCCCGCCTAACACTAGGGATACTCTTATTCCCACTTAGCACCCCTAGTCGCAAAGGGGCCACACAAAAAAAACCATAAATCCTCTAGCTCCAAGCTTTCCTCGCAAGGTATAGCCACCACTCTCTCTCAAGTTGGGAATCCCAACTCTCACAAGTAAAACCAACTCTCACAAGTAAAACCAATCAAATATTTTGCAGCATAACTTTTCCCATAACAACTGTGATCCTTTTTCCATTTAGACCATTGCATTTTCCTCAATGTCACATTCCCACCTGCACATTTAATTCACTTTTTAATTAGATAATTTAGAATTATTTCCCCCTTACACTTGTTTCCCTTTCCCTAAGTTGCACAATTAATTACACATTTATTTTAATTAAATTCAATTTCCCTCACCCATCCTAAAAGAGCTCCTTAAATCACTCTTAGTTGTCTCTTTATTCCCCTTATTCTCATTTAATGACTGACGCCTTACTAAATCTGAGTTGAGTTAAAATAAGAATCTTCTTCTAGTTAGGTTATTGTTAAATAGAGTCTAGATACCTTTCTATGCGCACACATTCTTTCATCTTTATTGATTTCTTATCTTAAATTCCAACTGGCTATTTTCTTGTACCTATGTGTATTAAATCAATCTTTAGGTATATTTCATTTTTCTTAATTTCTTAAATTGATTTACTTCATTCCTATTTCGATTTAGTTAATAAATTTACTTTTAGTCTTCTTATCAACTTAGGCTTAATTTTTTAATAATCTTAGAATTTAATTTGGGGATTCACAATTAATAATTTCAATCATTAATTAATTAATTAAAGCCATCAATGCTTAAATATTTTACATGGTTTAATTATTCACTGAAGGTTTTCTAGGCCACCTATATTCATTGACTCAAGTTTTACTTTCATGACGTGCCCTTCAAGACGCACTCTATGCTCCAAGGGTGCCACACGCCTTTGACTTGTTTTGGTAGTTGTCCAACCCTTGGATTCAGAACTCCATTCAGGAGACCTTGTGAGAGACTAAGGGATTCTAAGGAATAAAGACGATGCCTTATTCCTCACTCCTTGGAAATCTTCGTGAGCGACTGTGTGAGTCTTCCCTCACGAAATCATGGACCTCTCGAATTAGGTAATAATTAACGTACAATTAGATACACGACAAGAGTGCTAGTAGGATGTGACAGGAATGTTTCCACACCTATCCCTCAATATATGGTTTATGTGCATGGCCCCTTTACTCCTTGTGTGAGTCAGATTAGCAAGCAATTGTCATCCTATATCTATTAACAAAACATTGTCGACGATCCATATACAAAATCATACTATAATTGATCATATGTCACATATGCATAAATGAAATACTCAAACCAATACAATCCACTCCCTGAATCAATCCAGAGTCCATGGAGGTACATCGATGCCATCGACATCCACAATCTGTTAAGTGTCCTCCACACTTAGGGAAAACTCGTCAATATCATATTTCAATACATATATATCAAATAACATTAAATCATAATCCATCAACATCATCACAAAAATCCATAAGTGAAATATACAACCATGTACTATAACTGGATCACTTGCATGCAAGTTTCCTCAAAGAATAAGTCGATAACATGTGCTCGCAAGAGGGCGATGTTACAAGGACACACCTTTGTGCTCCAAAGGTGCCACTCACCTTAGAATTTTTTTGGAAGTTATCTATGTTGATATTATGGTAGCTGGGAGAGGTATTTACCTCCACGTGTAAACCTAACAAGAATAGAATACTTCGGGAAGCAAGAAGAAACCCTAATGAGTTGGCTAATAACCCTACAAGACTTGTCGGCTCAAGAAGATAATTTATATTAGGTTACTAGCTTCCAAGAGAAGAAGTCGGCCAGAATAAATAATAATACACTGAACAGAGAGATATCCAGAATGATAATTTGACCCAGGCAGTTAGCCAGAATTAGTATAAATACAGGAGGCTAGTTCTCATTCTGGCAGGCAGTCTCAGAATTGGAGAGCAGTAACTTGTGCACACTGCAGTGCCCAGTCTTGTGCGTGGGTTTGAGGAGAGATGGCATTGCAGCTGCTATAGCTAGAAGATCACCTTTGGCTTGGACTATCTCTTGGTTAGGTTTTGGACTATTTGATCATCTCTTGTTGATGCGCTATCCTTGGGGAAAGGTGCACTACCCTTTGTTTGGCTATCTAGACTAGGGTTTGCTTCCAGAATGACTCTTTGTCAAGGTTAAGGTGCTCGGAGGGTTGCTTCGGCCTATGGTTGGGTGACAAGGGTATTGTCAATGGTAAAATGAGCACAATATTTCATATTCTAACAGGTTATGAGCCCACACCTCCTTCATTCAGTCTAAACTATTGGAAGGAAACATATCTGTAAAGATATTAAGCTTGTTGAAGAACTATTGCTAGGGTTTCTAGTAGGAGCAGTCACCATAACACTACCACTAGGGTTACTAGCAGGTGGAGCTGCAGAAACCCTAATCCTCTCGTTGAGGAACCTTAAGTTAAGGGATTTACCTAATCTCCATATAGATGAGTGCACCCTAGCCTAGCACATCTCCTGGTATTCTCAGCAAGACAAGATGTGAAGTTTGAGTTTTTTGTCAAATCTAGGGTTGACCAAGTCAAAGCAACCATGACTTACTCTATGAAGTGAGAGAACAAGTTAAATGGAGCTTCTAGCTTCAGAAAATGGAAGACAAGGATTGACCTCATCCTTGCCAAGAATAAAGTGTTGGATATCTTGAAATGAAAGATCGTGGAACCAGATTTTGAAGAAGGAAAAGAGAAGGAACCACAGAACATTGTAGTTATTGAGAAGTTCAAATATGGTGATATCAATGCCATGAGTATCATAGTGGACTCTATAGAATACCACTTGATACCCTACATCTCCCATATTCACTTATCGAAGAATATATACGATGCCCTAACAAACCTCTTCTCAGTCAGAAACATTGGACAAATAATGAGTCTGAAGAATGAGCTCTGTGACATGAAGATGAATGATGATGATATCATAACATCATACTTTGTGAGAATCTCTCAGTTAATATATCAAATACAAGATATTGAAGAGATCACATCATAGAAGGAATTGGTAAACATATTACTCAATGGTCTTCCCAAGACGTTGGATGCATTTTCCGCAAGCATGAATACAAGGAAGAGTATCAGACATTTGAAGAACTTTGGACTTGTTGTGCTCAAGAAGAATCCAGGATTAGTGAAAAAGAGAAACCCCAAAAGAAGTATGATGATCAAGCCTTCATAGTAATATTCAATAACTTCAGGAACAAAAGGATGGTTGGTTCAAAGAGGAAGACAAATCAAGAGAAAGATATTTTAGAAATATAATGCTTCAACTGTCGAAAGTATGGTCACTACAAGAATCATTGTCTCGAGATAAAAAAAAGGAAGGAGAAAACATGAAGCATCAGTTGTCGAAGAAAATAAACCTACAAAGAAGACTAAGCAGGATGAAAGAGACTTCCTCTTCTAAAGGTAACAATATTGTTCTTATTTCTTGTACATATCTTGTTTTCATCATCTTTGTACATATCTTGTATATCTATCTCTTGGAAGATAATGTGTTCCAAGAAGAACTATAACTATGGAAGAACAACAAGATAAGGATTGATACCATTAGATAATACACATGAAAGGATGAAATACATCAAATGAATCAGGTGGAAGCTATTGCAAGATAAGTCGAATCAATCATGAAGAGACTTAGAAGAAGCAAAGACATAAAGAAGTAAGCAATCAAGAGGAAATTGGAGAAAGACCTGTAACACCTTGCAAAAGGGAATGAGGATGCAGACGGAAGCGTGGACTCTCCTAGATGGAGGGAGCCAATTATATACATGATATCCCCAAAAATAAAATAATTTTGAAATTTAAATTTCGTGGAAATTTATTTCCATTTTTAGTAAATTTGAATTTGGAAAATCTTTGTCATTTATGGAAATTCTGAATTTCGAGTTTGATATTTGTAATTAATTATTATGACTATTGGGTAGAGTTCTGATTGGACTCAACTAATTATTTGACTATGACACTTGTATAAAAAAACATAATATTTATATTAACTGCATGAGGACAAATGGAACAGCCATGTTAAAATCAGCTGACCATGACTCCATGAGTGGGGAACAAGTTGGAACTACCTATGGTTTGATTATTACAAGTGGAAAATTCCCAGATTTGGCCATTGGTAGCCTCTAAAAATCGGGGATTTAGAAAGCTGCGAAAATCCCCCCAAGGGAGGGAAAAAAGACCTAGGCAAAATTGATAAATAGCATATGCGAGGAGGCAGGATGCTGCCAAGTATGCTGGGGAAAAATATTTTTGAGCTCTCTTGCTGTTATGAACACTACGGATTGAGTGTGGGGCAAGAGGAGTTTGCTGAAACAAATTTTCCTTGTTGTGATGAGCATTGCTGAGTAAGTGTGAGGCAAGAGGATAACTGCTGGAATTGAAGGACATTGTTGAGGACTAGTTTCTGAGTTATCCCTCATGGACTCATGGTCAAGCTAGGGGGTGAACTGGGAAAGTGATTTGGCCGCCCTGTTCTATGGTTGGGAGGAACATGGTCGTTCCCTTTGTCTTCTCTCGATCTGGTTCAGATATGTTGCTCTACTCCTTTTCTGATTGAATGATTTTATATCTGATGCAATGTATTTGTTAAATCGAAACTAAAATAATTTCCATTTTTTGTTCGAATGATTTGATATATGATGTCATATATCTATTAAACCTAAACTAATGATCGAATTGGCTTTTTATTTGTTATGATAGTTGAAAGGATTTATGCATGGTTAAATTCTGGAAGAAATCTCCTCTAAATTAGATTCACTGTTATTTTTCCTTCTTTATTCGTTTTCTGAGTGAAATCAATGTTGAGATTGACATATTGGGAGTGAAGGTTATGCTATAATTTCATTAATCTAACTGTATGAATAATGTCGGGAATAACATTCTCAGTGTTGTAAACTTTTCCACTTTTTCCTTTCCATTAAACAGACTGTGTAGAGACAGATCTGTAGCTGAGGTAGGAAGACCGACTATTATACTAGTTTTCCCTTATAGTTCATTAACCTAACCCGTATAAAGGTATCTCGAACAAGAGAATACATAAACATAAAATCATACTATATAATTTGCAATGAGAGATCTATTATATGAACTACTTTAACAGTAAGGGAACCGGATGCACCATTGCTTATTACGGAAATTTCCTTTGCCCAAGCCTATACCAATTCGGCTATTCATATTTAGACTTTCCTATTTTAGTAACGATGCACAATATATATATATATATATAAGAAGTGCATAATCGCAAAATGCGAAAGGACTGTGGGCCCAACATTTCAAGATTTCAGGGTTTTCGAACACCTGATCCATAAACAAAAATGAAACAAGAAGTGCCAAATCACGAAATGCGAAAGGACTGTGGGCCCAGTATTTTGGGATTTCGGGGTTCGGGATTTCAGGGTTTTCGAACACCTGATGCATAAACAAAAATGAAACAAGAAGTGTTGAATCACGAAATGCGAAAGGACCGTGGGCCCAACATTTTGGTATTTCGGGGTTCGGGATTTCAAGGTTCAGTAAAGAAAAGGAACTCTGCGCATATGTAATAATAAAATACCCAATGCCGAAATATCAACTTTGTATTTTATATTCTTTTAAAATATGCTCAGTCTTTGTTTGAATCATTCATGTATCTAATTTTATGCATCTAATTGAGCTCAGTTGAAATAATTTCCATGGATGATATCTTTTTGTTGTAAGAATTTTATGTTCAAACACTAAATTCTGGGAATGGTTCCTCCTGAAACAAAACACTAAACAAAACTATCTACATATGAACCTGAAAGAACAGATCCACCTACAAGAGCATATTTAACTCTGAAATCAAAGATCTAGGTAAGATTGTCTATGTATAGATGAGCTTGAAAGGTACCGATATATTTATAGGCCTATGTTTACTTCTGTAATTGAAGTTCTAGCAGATCTAGCTTTGAGTAATTGAATTGGAGGAAGCCTGTACATATAGTATTTCGGGGTTTGGGGTTTGGGGGTTTCACGATTCGAGATTTCGCGACTCCGGTGGCAACGATACTAGGCTCTTCGAACTCCTAGGTCCTGAAATGTTGAAAAGGGATTAATAGGTTTTGGCTCCTCCTTTAGCCCCCATCCATATGACCACGCCCAATGACGTGGAACTAACTCCACAAAGCACATCGAGGTTTCGTGTACCGGGATTTCACGACTTGCGAAAATGAGGGGTCTTGCCTTTAGGTTTTTCGGGTGCTGAAATGATGAAACCTATTCACGCTAAACAGATTCGGGTTTTCTTGTACCGAGATTTCATGACTTGTGAAAATGAGGAGTCTTGACCTTTAGTTTCTCAGCTGCCGAAACACCGACCGACAGCCATGCGTCCCTCCGATGAATGGCTGCGACCTTTAGCCACGATCAACAGTTTTGATCTTTTCGGGATGATCAATGGTCGCGATCAAATACCGGCTTTCTCCTTTTTGGAATTTCGGAGAGTCTTCACTCCCCTACATGCACCAGGTTTAAACCTCACGCATCTTTTATGGATCCAATGACTCTCGCAGTTTCGACACTTCTCCCTGAAGTGTCTCCACCGTTCATTTCGGCTATTCTCCTGCACGTCGTCCCAGAGGTTAAACTCTGTGCGCCCAGATCCTTTCTCCAACTGATCTAACGATAGTTGTGCTCCCACCTGAGATTTATCTATCTGAGCTCTCAAAGGTTCCTTCGACCTAAGCTTAGATACTGCCTAATTACACATAAGCATGTTAGAGTAGTATGAGAGTTAAGGGAAGTGATAGAATTATGGAATAATTTATCCATATAAGATTTTTTGTTCGACGTAAACTTGACTGGCGTAATAATGTCATTGTGGACAGAAATGAATCTTACCTTCTCTTAAATTCTAAGCTTAAATGAAATTGAATTATGTCATAGAATTTTTATTTTTTTTATGGTGAATTTGAGGTACATTACATAAGGTATCAAAGCAAAAGTTACAACACTAGGCCTGAACAGAGCCACATTAATTGCTTAGTATATATTTTGATTTATGAAAAACTAATAAATCTTGTGGTTACAAATAGAAAGCCTTTATGTTTTGTGTTGATTATAGCCGCCCAAGAAGGTGCAGAAGTCAGGATGGATGGGAATCTGCAGCAAGGACCTTCTGGATATCCAAGACAGAACAGTGATGGAAGCTCACCCATAGAGGTGTTGGAAACAATGAGGAATCTTATTGTTCAACTACAGGTTTTCAAGGCTGACAATGAAGAATTGAAGAAAGCACAGCAGGAACAACAAGTGATAAATGAAGTCCTACTGCATAGTATAGTAACCAAGAAAATCCCAAAAGATGATAAACATGATGAGGAGGTCAGCAAAAAGGCCTCCAAGAATTCTGGTGCAGAAATAGAAAAAGAAGACAGTTCGTCTGAAGGGACACCTTCCACTAAAGACAAAACCATACCAGATTGAAAAAGAAAACAAGCAGACCACCTTGAATGAGAATTTAAAAAGATTAAACGAGCTGCCTTTGATGGAGAATCCAGGACAACAGAAGAAGTTGAGGCATGGTTGTTGGACATCAAAAAAAAATTCAAGATCTACAACTATTCCAGCAACATGAAGGTTAGAATGTCCATCTACAATCTGAAAGGGAAGGCCAGCATTTGGTGGCAGGGCCTAAAATTGGCCAAGGGCCTAAAGGAGAAACAGTTGGAATGGTCTGACTTTAAGAAGTATTTCAAAAAACAATACCTTTCTGAAAGCTATTATGAAAGCAATACGAAAGAACTTTACAAGTTACGACTCAGATAGATGACGATGGAGGACCTTATAAATAAATTTTTTGAACTACTAAGGTTCATACCATACATCCGGGAGGATAAGGTAAAAATCCAGTGATTCTTAAGTTGTTTACCACAGGCCTATCGGGATAGAATTGAGTTTGACAGCCCCAAATCCTTGAGTGAGGTATTTAGGAAAGCACGAATGTGCTATGACTATTATAAATAGCATGAAGAGTTTCCCAAGACTTGGAAGGATAAGAAGCAAGATCGAATGAACTAGTGGAAGAAGGGATACCAACCAACTCCTTATCGAGATGCAGCAAAAAGTTTCCCAAGGAAGGATTTTCACTCCAATCATTCGAATGTGCAAGGTAGTGGTAAATCGGTAAACCTGGCAACGAAGAAGTTTGGGGACAACTCCCGCGACCCATTAAAGTGTTGGGAGTGTGGAGAACCTCATCTAAGGAGGAACTGTCCACGTTTAATTGCAACGAACAATATTGTTCTTCACAATTTGCAGGAAGCCTCGACAGTGGGAGACGTGGGCAGAAGACTGCATCAGATAAATGCATCCATAGATGGTTGACAAGATGACCACTAGTCCTCAGTAGTAGAAATCGAAGGTAAAATCAATGACACTCAAATTTCTGTTTTAATTGACCCTAGAGCTACGTTAAGTTATATTACTCCCGATGTAGTAGAGTCAAATAAATTTAAGAAACTGAAACATACAAAGTCATGGCTTGTACAACTAGCAACAGGTACTAGAAGAAAAGTAGTTGACTTTATTTTTTATCTTGATTTTAGCTTAGATGGTCAAAATATAAGGACCAATATGAACATCCTACCACTAGGATCTTATGATATGATTATCGGGATGGATTGGTTGGAACAACACAAAGAAGTACTAGATTGTTATACAAAGATACTTAGCTATAAAGAAAATTTTGGCACTGTTAGAAGAACCCAAGGCATACCAAAACTTGTATCAGTCAGACAAGTTTCAGCGAAGCAACTCAAGAAATGTATTAGAAAGGGATGTCACGTTTACACCATCCAAGTAACGAATCTATTAGAAAAATAAGATAATCCCATATTAGAATACTTTGTTGTCCTACATGAATTCAGAGACATGTTTGTGGATGAGATACCAGAATTACCTCCTAGAAGGGAAATAGATTTTTCCATAGACTTACTACCCAGATCAGCCCGTATCTCAAAAGCACCCTACCGAATGAGTCTACCAGAACTGACAGAATTAAAAATAGAATTACAGGAATTGTTGGACAAAGAGTATATTAGACCGAGTGTCTCGCCATGGGGAGCACCAATCCTCTTTGTGAAAAAGAAATACTGTACTCTAAGACTATGTATCGATTATAGACAACTGAACAAAATGACCATTAAGAACAAATACCCCTTACCAAGGATAAATTATCTGTTCGATCAAGTTGGTGGGGACAAGATCTTTTCAAAATTGGATTTACGATCTGGCTATCATCAAGTTAGGATAAAGGATGAGGACATAAACAAAATAGCTTTTCAAATAAGATATGGACACTATGAGTTTGTATTCATACCTTTCAGACTCACTAACGCACCAACCACATTTATGTGCTTGTTGAACAACATTTTCAGTCAGTACTTAGACAAGTTCGTAGTAGTATTTATTGACGGTATTCTGGTCTATTCAAAGACGGAAAAAGAACATGATGAACACATAAGGATAGTTCTGCAAACATTGAGGAAACACAAACTGTACGCCAAATTTGACAAGTGTGACTTTTATCAAAAAGAGATACAATATTTAGGACATGTCATTTCCTCGGAAGGTATTATCGTAGACCCGGAAAAGATAAAATCCATTATGGAATGGCCAGTACCTAAGGATGTGGAAGATATCTGGTCATTCATGGGAATCACCAGATATTATCGCATATTTATAGAAGGGTTTTCCAAGATAGCCTACCCTATCATGTCACTACAAAAGAAAGGGACCAAGTTTAACTAGTCGCAAAAGTGTCAAGACAGTTTTAACAAGCTGAAAGAATTATTGACATCAGTGCCCATTTTGAAGGTAGCAGACCCAGATAAAGACTTCACAGTATGTGTTGATGCAAGTAAAGAGGGACTAGGTTGTGTTCTAACTTAGGAAGGGCATGTGATTTGTTACGAGTCCCAGAAATTAAAATAACACGAGTGAAATTATGTCACTCATGACTTAGAATTGGCAGCAGTAATACATGCCTTAAAAATGTGGCGACACTACATAATGGGAAGGAAATTTCTACTATTGACGGATAATAGCGGTGTGAAATATTTGTTTAACCAACCAGACCTTAATGCAATACAAGAAAGGTGGCTAGCCTTCCTAAGCGAATTCGAATTTGAGGTCAGACATATCAATGGAAAAGAAAATAAAGTAGCAGACACTTTAAGCAGAAGAGTCCATGGGTTATTCGAGGTAAATATCAGCAAGGCAGAAAGTGATCTGGAAAAAAAGGTAAGGATGGTCAGTATTAATGACGGAAATTACACTAAGATGATGGCAGAATTAAAAAACAGTACCACAGACTCAAATAAACCAGATCTAAGTATCGACAAGAAGGAACTATTACGATTTAAAAACATACTTTACATACCAGATTCGACAGAGTTAAAATTAATAGTTTTGGACGAAGTGCATTAAAAACCGTATTATGGTCATCTAGGTTACCAAAAAATGATAACAACACTTAGAAAACTGTTTTACTGGCCTAATATGAAAGCAGAAATAGAAGAATACTTGGCTAGGTGCCAGGATTGTCAGCAGGTTAAGGCCGAACACCAGCATCCAGCCGGCCTATTACAACCATTACCAGTACCAAAATGGAAATGGGAGACCATATCGCTGGACTTTATAACAAGTTTGCCAAAAACTCAAAAACTCAATGATTCTATCATGGTTGTAATTGATAAACTTAGTAAGTCTGCACACTTTATTCATGTAAAGTCTATTTTTAAAGATATAAACATTGCTGAAATATTCATGAAATAAATTTTTAGACTGCATGGTATTCCTAAAATGGTGATTTCAGATAGAGACGTAAAATTCACATCCACTTTTTGGAAGGAATTGTTTGCAGGGATAAATACTAATTTGAATTTTAGTATGAGTTATCATACACAAACGGATGGATAGATCGAAAGGACAAAACATATCATAGAGGATATGCTCCACATGTATGTAAGAAAAAAGCCGAACAAGTCGGAAGACTACCTACACTTGGTAGAATTTGCATATAACAATGGGTACCAAACTTCGGCTAAGTTGAGCCCTTTCGAAATATTGTATGGAAGAAAGTGTACAACTCCAATTAGCTGGGATAACCTGGTTGACCGACTCATGGTTGGACTAGAGATGCTCCAAGAAATGGAGAACATGGTAAGGAAGGTACAACCAAACTTGAAAGAAGCACAGGACAGACAGAAGAGCTATGCATATCAAAAAAGAAGACACTTGGAATTTCAAGTAGGAGACCATGTTTATTTGAAGGTCAAAGCCCGAAAAAGCTCGTTAAAGTTAGGGAAATGTACCAAGATGGCACCCAGGTTTTGTGGGCCCTTCAAGATACTAACTTGAATTGGACCCGTAGCATATCAACTTGCACTTACAGCTAATCTAAGAATTCATAATGTATTTCATGTGTCTTTGTTGAAAAAGTATATTCATGATCCTACTCATATGATTGATTAGAACTTGGTGTAGGTGGAACTCGAAGGTGAGTTCCAGGTGCAACCCCTATGCATTCTGGACTGGAGAGAAATAGCTCTTTGTAACAGAGTCGTCGCTCAGATAAAGGTGCAATGGAAGCACTTTAGTCATGAGGAGGCCACTTGGGAGTTGGAGGGAGATTTGCGGAAATCTCATCCAATCCTATTTCAGGAAAGGAACGAACACTGAGGACAATGTTCTACTGAAGGGGGAAAGGATGTGATATCCCCAAAATTAAAATAATTTTGAAATTTAAATTTATTGGAAATTTATTTCCATTTTTAGTAAATTTGAATTTGGAAAATCTTTTCCATTTATGGCAATTCCGAATTTCAAGTTTGATATTTGTAATTAATTATTATGACTGTTGGATAGATTTCTGATTAGACTCAACTAACTATTTGACTATGACACTTGTATAAAAAAACAAAATATTTATATTAATTGCTGGAGGAAAAATGGAACAACCATGTTAAAATCAACTCACCATGACTCCATGAGTGGGGACTGATTATTACAAGTAGCAAATCAGAGATTTGGCCATTGGCAGCCCCTGAAAATCAGGGATTTAGAAAGCTGCGAAAATCCCCCCAAGGGAGGGAAAAAAGACCTGGGCAAAATTGATAAATAGCATATGCGAGGAGGCAGGACGCTGCCAAGTATGTTGGGGAAAAGAATTTTTAAGCTCCCTTGCTATTATGAACACTACGGATTGAGTGTGGGGAAAGAGGAGTCTGCTGAAATGGATTTTCCTTGCTGTGATGAGCACTATTGATTAAGTGTGAGGAAAGAGGATAACTGTTGGAATTGAAAAACATTGTTGAGGAGGAGTTTCCGAGTTAGCCCTCATGGACTCTTGGTCAGGCTAGGGGGTGAACTGGGAAAGTGATTTGGTTGCCCTGTTCTACGGTTGGGAGGAACGTGGATGTTCCCTTTGTCTTCTCGCGATCTGGTTCAGATATGTTGCTCTACTCCTTTTCTGATTGAATGATTTTATATCTGATGCAATGTATTTGTTAAATCAAAACTGAAATAATTTCCATTTTTTGTTTGAATGATTTGATATCTAATGTCATGTATTTATTAAACCTGAATGAATGATAGAATTGGCCTTTTATTTGTTATGATAGTTGAAAGGATTTATGCATGGTTAAATTCTGGAAGAAATCTCCTGTAAATTAGATTCACTGTCATTTTTCTTTCTTTATTCGTTTTCGGAGTGAAATCAATGCTGAGATTGGCATATTTGGAGTGAAGGTTATGCTATAATTTCATTAATCTAACTATATGAATAATGTCGGGAATAACATTTTGAGAGTTGTAAACTTTGCCACTTTTTCCTTTCCATTAAACAAACTGTGTAGAGACAGATCTGTAGTTGAGGTAGGAAGACCGACTATTATACCATTTTTCCCTTATAGTTCATTAACCTAACCCGTATAAAGGTATCTCAAACAAGAGAATACAGAAACAAAATATCATACTATATAATTTGCAATGAAAGGTATATTATATGAACTACTTTAACAGTAAAGGAACCGGATGCACCCTTTCTTATTATAGAAATTTCCTTTTCCCAAGGCTGTACTAATTCGGCTATTCATATTTAGACTTTGATGTTTTAATAATGATGCACAAAAAAAAAAAATATATATATATATATATATAAGAAGTGTTGAATCGAGAAATGCGAAAGGATTGTGGGCCCAACATTTCGGGATTTCAGGGTTTTCGAACACCTGATGCATAAACAAAAATGAAACAAGAAGTGTCGAATCAAGAAATGAAAAAGGACTATGGGCCCAACATTTCGGGATTTCGGGGTTTTCGAACACCTGATGCATAAACCAAAATGAAACAAGAAGTTCTGAATCACGAAATGAGAAAGGATTGTGGGCCTAACATTTCGGGATTTCAGGGTTTAGTAAAGAAAAGGAACTCCGTGCATATGTAATAAGCAAACCCCGAATGCTGAAATATCAACTTTGTATTTTATCTTCTTTTAAAATATGCTCAGTCTTTGTTTGAATGATTTGTGTATTTGATTTTATGCGTCTAATTGTGCTCAGTTGAAATAATTTCCATAGATGATATATGTTCGTTGTAAGAAGTTTATGTTCAAAGACTAAATTCTGGGAATGGTTCCTCATGAAACAAAACGCTAGACAAAACTATCTACATATGAACTTGAAAGAACAGATCCACCTACAGGAGCATATTTAACTCTGAAATTAAAATTCTAGGTAGGATTGTCTATGTATAAATGAGCTTGAAAGGTACCGATCTATATATAGGCATATGTTTACTTCTGTAATTGAATTTCTGACATATCTAGCTTTGAGTAATTGAATTGGAGGAAGCCTGTACATATAGTATTTCGGGGTTTGAGGTTTCGCGACTCCGGCGGAAACTATACTAGGCCCTTTGAACTCTCGGGTCCTGAAATGCCAAAAAGGGCTTAATAGGTTTCGGCTCCTTCTTTATCCTCCATCCATATGACCATGCCTGATGACTTGGGGATAACTCCACAAAGCACATCGGGGTTTCGCGCACCGAGATTTTGGGACTTGCAAAAACGAGGGGACTTGCCTTTGGGTTTTTCGGGTGCCGAAATGATGAAACCTATTCACGCTAAACTGATTCGGGGTTTCGTGTACTGGGATTTCGCCACTTGAAAAAATGAGGAGTCTTGACCTTTGGCTTCCCAGGTGCCGAAACACCGACCAGCAGCCACCTGTCCCTCCGATGGATGGCTACGACCTTTAGCCACGATCAACAGTTTTGATCTTTTCGGGATGATCAGCGGTCATGATCAAATCCTAGCTTTCTCCTTTTCGGAATTTGGGAGAGTCTTCACTCTCCTACATGCACCAGGTTTAAACCTCATGCATATTTTCCGTATCCAATGACTCTCGCAGTTTCAACACTTCTCCCCGAAGTGTCTCCATCGTTCATTTCAGTTGTTCTCCTGGGCATCCTCCCAGAGGTTAAATTCTATGCACCCAGATCCTTTCTCCAACTGATCTAACAATAGTTGTGCTCCCACCTGAGATTTATCTCTCTGAGCTCTCAAAGGTTCCTTCAACCTAAGCTTAGATGCTGCCTAAATACATATAAGCATGTTAGAGTAGTATGAGAGTTAATGGAAGTGATAAAATTATGGAAGAATTTATCCATATAATATTTTCTATTCAAAGTAAACTTGACTGTCATAATAATTTCATTATGGATAGAAATGAATCTTACCTTCTCTTAAATTCTAAGCTTAAACGAAATTGAATTATGTCATAGAAAAAATAAAATTATGGTGAATTTGAGGTACATTACAATATATCACCATAAAGAAGAGCATGTATTCATACATGAAGTAAGGATTAGGACAGATCTAATCCTATGATCCATTGTAGATGATAATATATATATATATATATATATATATATATCCATGATAGCAGGTAGTGCGTGTTCAGTTCGACATTAGAAGAAGTCTTCTTCGAAGAGAAGCCTTTAAAATATCCCTGGTTTTCCATCCACATCTATGATCCTATGATGAAAGAAAGAAATGAAATATTTAGGGCATGGAATCTACTCCATGGACCCAAGAGCTAAACACAAGGAGGAACATGAAGATTCAAGTAAAGAAAGAGAAGCCAGAACAACCAGTCATTGTATCAAGAATCACAAGATTGTCATCCTGATATGAACTTAATAAAAGAAATCAAGTAGAGGAACTGAAAGTTGTGATGAAGAACAATGTATGGAAGAATTATGAATGAAAACATTGTGAAATCTAGAACTAGAGGTTCTCCCAGATGGAGGGAGAAGCCTATGATGATTACTTGTTCAAGTAAATGAGACATGTCTCTACATGAGTCATTATATCATCTGCAACATCCATGAGTTGGAGTTCTACATCAGATGAATGCAAATAATGTTTTCCAGATAAATTGAATAAAGAGAGTATGAAGAGAAACCTAGAGACTTCGAGGTATACTAGAAAGAGACCATTGTATGCAGATAGAAGAAGACAAATTGTTGGAGAACCTCCAGTGCACAGCAGAAGCGTGGTGAATATTTTCTATAATAGAGACTGTATCAAGATGATTACTCAGTAGATCAGATCTCATTATGTCATAAGAAGTGCCACATGGATATGTTCCAGTTTTCCAACAATGATATACTCTATTGATCAGAGCTACATGAAGCCTTAAGAGAAAACTAGTGTTCCAGACCAAAGTACATTTGAAATCAAGCATTACATTATCCATGATGAAGTCTAGAAAGGAGAAAGTGGTTCTCCAATATATATCTCCACAGATGAGCAGATAAGAAGACATTTTGGTAAAGCTTCTATCCAAGATGAAAGAGTTTGTGTAATCAAGATGGAGCTCGTGGAGATGAATTCCTTATTGAAAAAGGAAGATATGACTCCCTGGTTGGGAGGGATAACTGATATATTATTGATTGATGGATAGTCATTTTTCAGTTCGAAGAATGGTCGAGGGTGAGTAAATTATTTCCTGTTTGGAAAGTGGATTGAGATTTCTAACAGACATCGATTTCGCATTGTGGTTTATATGGGAAATGGCACATATTGTTGATGTACCATAGACAATGAATTCCCATTTTGGTTAACATGGGGAGTTGTCTAGATAAGTCTCTCTTCTTGAGGGTTACTCAAGAAGACTGGCCTGCCTCGCAAGACACTGATTTCTCATTATGGTTAACATGAGGAATGGTATGTTTTGGAGGTTGGTACATGGCCGTCTTTTCCTCTTATGGTTAATAGAGGAAATGGTATGGACAATAATTCCATAGGGTGTATTCATTCTCTCCAGGTTGCACTTTGTTTAATGTTGGAGGAGTGGCCCAGGGTGGGGAATGGTCCATGCTCAGCAATCAGGGACAGGCATTCCTTAGGGAAGATTCATTCTCTACAGGTTACACTTTGTTTAGTGTCAGAGGAATGGCCCACGGTGAGGAATGGTTCAGGTTCAGAAATAAGAACAATCATTCTTTCTTGTTTGAGAAGAAAAAGACAGATATCCCATCATTGATTTTCTACTTTGAGGGTAGATAT
>SNQJ01S0049685.1:6913-26785 GCA_010110895.2 Picea sitchensis
TTTTGTGTCTCCTCTTGAGCTCTTCCTCCATGTGACGCTTGAGTGCTTAGTCTCAGCCAATACACTTTCGGTAGTTAAGGGCATATGAAAACTGAGATTTAAGCTACCGAAAGTCTACACTTTCGGTAGCTAAACACTATAAATCTTTTCCTCCTAAGCTACCGAAAGCCAAAATTTCAATATTCGTTCCAACATAGGCTCCATCTAGGGATGGTTCTTTCCTATAAAGCGCCAAGAATAGTAGACCAAGTGCCTTCATCCATTGGGTGACCCGAAGTCATCCTTATCAAATTTTGAACCCTGTCACTTTACTTGCATCTTTTCGGAATGAAAAACTGCTTATTCATCCATTGGGCTATGGAGTCATAATGCTTTAAAACAAAACCATACTGGATTCAAAACTGAACTGAAAACATATTGAAAACCACCACTGTAATCTAATACTTGAAGTCAAGCTTATTTATATACATCACCTACTCTAACTACTGAAAAATTCCCACTGAATCAAATGATATGAAAATGCCAGTGAAGCCAATCCAATAATTGTCTACTTATTTGAAATTTTCTCACACTTTCTTTGAGCATGATGAAAAAGGAAACTGACAACTCCCATTTGACCTGTTGGTGATCATGAATTTTCGAACCTTTCATCAATTCTTGTGACCAAATATCCATGACATAGCATACTCCTCCATTAAATAAATCTAAAAGATCAACAAAAGGATCTTGGAAAAATATATCGTCCTGAGGTTTTAAAACATCCATGACTACTCTATGTTCTGATTTATAATGCTTAGGATCATCCTTGAAGAGAATATCTGAGCACCCTTCAATATCATCTGCAATGGAATCTCCAAAATCATGGCACAATCTTGTCTGAAGACCCTCATCCCTCCATGAAAAATCTGCAGCAAGTTGTTCTACAGTAATGATGAAATAACCATCACTATACTCATCATATTTAGGTTCAGCAAATAACTCAAGAGGGTCATCAATCGGACAAAAACTCAGGACATCAACTGTGGATCTCTCAAGAAAAGGACACTTTGTTACTATCTCTGGCATACTGTTTATTTCAGAATCATACTTCTGCAAATCACAGTCTAAAGCATTTTTGAACAACAAACTTACTTCAGGATCATTAAACATGGCAACCATATCTTTTTCATGAAACAAAGCAGAGTCTAAAATCTGATCTTCTGGCAGGAAATCATCATAAATAGGTTCACTAACTTCCTGTAAAGTTCCATGAAATACATGACTGTCATCATTTAAAAACAGATTTACATTTTAAAAAATGGAAGAAGTTTGACACTCATATCCGAGACTGTGTGAAAGCTGCAAATATGTGTGAGTAGGGGCTGCAACATAGTTGTGTAGGAGTAGACCCATCTCTTCTTTAGTTAAAGGAGAAGGTGGTCTCTGTATTTTCTGGATAAAACAACAAGCATTCCTTTCTATCTCTTTTGCAGGTTGACCGTGATGTTGAATATCTTCTTCTTGAGTAAGTTCACAAGATCCAACATCTTTATGAGACAACTCTTCCTCATACTGATCATCTTCATCAACTTGAGAAATTTCTATTGTTTTTTCCTCCTCTTTAAGAGGATTTGTATGATCTTTTTGTCTTATGAATCCTATATTACAACAATCTTCAAAAAGGATTTCAGCTGAATATATCCTCTTACAATGTTGATGAAAAAGTGTGTGAAAACATCTCAATGAAGGAATACCAGAACGAGGACATATTCTAGCATCTTTTTCCAATGAAAACATAAAAAATTTCATGAGGACATATTCATGATGTACATTTAATTCCTCCATGAGATTGTGGAATTCAAACAAGTGTTGACCGGGATTGTCGTCCTCATATTATCCAAATTTAGGAAGGACATCTTCCCAAATTTTAATGTCTGGAACAGTGTTTGGAAAGCCATAAACATTTGTAAAGTCCAGAGGGGCAAACCTTGCAGCAATTCGAGCAGCGAATGAATTCGACATTTGAGACCAGTGGAGTCGCCAACAAAATCATGTAGAGTCTACGAACCAAGGAGTCGCCNTGTTGACCAGGATTGTCGTCCTCATCTTCTCCAAATTTAGGAAGGATATCAGCCCAAATTTTAATGTCTGGAACAGTGTCTGGAAAGCCATAAACATTTGTAAAGTCCAGAGGGGCAAACCTTGCAGCAATTCGAGCAGCGAATGAATTCGACATTTGAGACCAGTGGAGTCGCCAACAAAATCATGTAGAGTCTACGAACCAAGGAGTCGCCAGGTGAATGAACACAACCAATTGAATGCCTATCCCTTGTTCACCATCAAGAGATAGATGTGAACTTTGTTGTATCCTAGGGAAGATAACTTCGTCCTCCATCCTCGACAACGACGCCATAAAATGTTGTCGCAAGAGTTGACTCTAGGCTGTAAAAGAGCCAAGCCTTAGCACATCTTAAAAGAAATAAATTTTGTTGATTGATCAGTCATAGGAGGATTCTAGAACTAGGTACAAAACAGTCATTTCACTCATTTATAGATCAGAAATGAAAAGGCATGACCTCGTTTATCTAATTCATTTTAAAATCATGAGGATGGATAGAAGATAGGGGATGAACAAAACTGAAAGAAAAATCCAGGTATCTAATTCTGATAAGTCTGGTCCTCCTTTCAATAGAAGAAATAACACCAAACTTCAAATATCTGAACATAGGTCTTGTCTCACTCATAGCAAGATAGAGGAAAAGCTATGAACAAATAAAACTTGTAAATAAGGCAAAATAATTAAGATGCAGGTCTTGTTCTACTCACGACAAAACAAAGGAAAAACTGCACTTTAAGGCAGGCTTTAAATTACCTACAACAGAAGTATTACTGAATTGTAACCATTACAAGCTGAATTAATGAATGGAAGGAAGAAAGAGAAGTGATGAAAACTTCAGAAATAATAACACATGAAGAAGACAAAATTAGACGGTGACAAGGTGTAGAATCTCTTGGCACTCTGTTCTATATTTGCTGAAAATGAATGCATTACAAACCCAGCCTCCAAAAGGCTCCCGGGCTATTCCCCCTTTTTCTTCAAGAAGATACAATAATATATGTCTTCTTCCCCTTTTCGAATAACTGAAAAACGATTTGGATTCCAAAATAAATTCCTCTAGAAATGAACAAGCATTTCATGTATGTATTGAGGTCGAAATCCTCCCAAAAGATAACAACAGTTACCATCAAATTCAGAAACTTGCTGCCATAGAAAATGGGCTGAACTGCTAACAAATGGGGCTGCGGTTATGGTTCTGTATCTCTCGAATCGTGATAGATGTGTATAAAATGAAAGATTTTTTTGTTCATCTATGTTTTCTAACCAAAAACCTCTCTCGGTTTCCTGAGATCCATTTCCATTTTCCCCAGATCTGCCTTTCAAAAACATGTGTCAAACGAAGAAATTCTGAGATCCAAAAATTAAGGCTCGGAGATGGATTTGATTCTCCCAATCTGTGACACCTATAGGAAAATTGAGGGATTTTATTGATCTCTGATGTGTTAGTCACCTATAGGAAATCATCATTTGAAAATGATGACTCAGCACAGTAAAAAATGCCACATTTCTGAAAAAGAACCTCCTATTTAGGGGGAATTTTGACTACCTTCCCAAGCTCCAAATGAAAATATGAATACACCAACGGAAATCCTAGGATCTGTAGATGTCAATCGACCATTTAAGCGCACAAAACAACCTCTCCACGGCTGAGAAAACTGATTTTTTGCTGAGACAGTTTTTTGCATATGAAAAATCTGTGATTTCGGTGGCTAACACGTCAAAAACAAAGGTATATTAGCTGTCGAAAGTCTTGTCTTTCGGTGGCTAACAGTGAAATTTCAAAGCGTTGTAAACTACCGAAAGTCCCGAAACCCCGATTTCGAGATTTCGGGATTTCAGGTTTCGGGAAATAGAAAACAAAAATTTCGTCGACCAAACCTCCGATGGCTGAAACCTGAAATGATGATGTGGCATTTTGTAAAACCTTGTTTTAGTGATTTTATTTCTATTTATTGCATTTTTTTTTTATTTTTTTTTGTGCCTCCTCTTGAGCTCTTCCTCCATGTGACGCTTGAGTACTTTGTCTCGGCCAATACACTTTCGGCAGTTAAGGGCATATGAAAACTGAGATTTAAGCTACCAAAAGTCTGCACTTTCTGTAGCTAAACACTATAAATATTTTCCTCCTAAGCTACCGAAAGCCAAAATTTCAATATTTGTTCCAACACTAACTTCAAAGACTTAATGGACGAATTGGGATTACTTACATCCACCTTCTCCATTTCCTTATGACTTCCTAAATTCATCCTATACAATTTGAATTATACCAAGTGATGTATCCCTAGTTCCACTACCTCCAACTAGTTACCTTCATACTCATGGATCCATACCCCTCCTTATTCTTAATCTCTTTCCCCAACACCTCGGATTTAGAAATCAACAAATCCCCTCAAGGGTCAGATTTCCATGAACTATTTCTTCCACATTTTTTTGGTAAATTTGAGTAAACATTCATTGACTAAATGAAGATATAAATGGCATATATCACAATGGAAGGGAACACCCACACAATCTAGAGCTTGAACAAAATGAAAATTTCCAACCTATGAATCTATGTCTCTACCAAGCCTAAGTTTAGGTCCATATTCACTAGAATATGTGTTATGGTCCTCATCTTCATCCTCAAAAAACTATTGTTTGCTTCAATGAATGTTCTTAATCTATTCCATGTGACCTTGAAAACATATGTGGACCAAAGTTCTATTAGAAAACTTGGAAACTTAACCGATACATCTTGTGTAGTTGATTTATTTATTTGAGGGTCAAAATAGGGGGTCCATCACTTCAAAGCCAATAATGTAGGTCCCCATATCCATCTTAGAGACAATTGTTTATGCATCATCCTATGATTTGAATATGAAGGCTAACCATTTGTTGGGTGCATGCCTATTTTGAGAAAGAAGGTTATTTTTGGCATAGGCCTAATTTTGGAGTACATATCTATTTTGGGAAATACCTAATTGTGGAAAGAAAAGCCTAATTTTGGAGCACACACAACATCTGGAAAGAAAGAAACATGCAAAAAAAGAAGGAAAAGAAGCATGCAAGAGGAAAAGCAATGTGGCACGAGGAAGACAAACCTAACCATATTAGGGTTAGGGTTTTTGATGAGGACTGTAACGTCTATAAGCCTATAAAAGAGTATAAATAAGAACATAAGAGGTCTAGGTGAGGGGTTCAATTATTGTTGGTTAAGTGGTTAAAGATTGTTGGTAATTGTTGTTGAAAGTTGTTGAGTTGTAGAAGAGTCGAGTAAGGTATATTTTGAGGGTTAGATAACAGGATGAGGAGCCTGGTGTGATCTAGTCCTCCTTATAGAGGTTCCTTAACCTCATCATGATTATATGATTTAATATGTATTGCGCGCAACACCATATTTTGCAACAGACTAAATAAAAGAGAAGAGAAGACAAATCTTTGTGGACGTAGCCCAGGAGGGGGTGAACCACGGTAAAAATTATGTTCTGTGTGATGGTTCTTGAATTTTTTCTTTATGTTAATGATTAGTTTATGAATGAATGAATAACTATATGTATTAGCATGCATGCACGAGGCTAAAGATGAATGAATATTAGGAATACATGAATCAATAACAAGTTTAATGCATAAAGAAATATATAATACACTTCTAGATCCCCACTCATTCATAGACTTAAAGCACTTGAGCATTGTAGTCACCCATAGAACTATCTTGGGTGAGACTGTGTTGTGCACCCTGTGCATAGCATTACCTTCTGGTTTACCAGGAGGGACGATAGTTTTAGAGGGTTTTGTTGGAAACGTGTTCAGATATGAACCTGGGTCAACCCATGAAGATAAAGATAGATATCTAACCAATAAATGGTTCTGTTGTCGGCTGGAACTGCATGGGATTGAGTGGACGAGATCCATGGAAGAAACATGTAGAGGATGAAAGTATATAAGGGAATGTTTAGGCCATGGAATCCAACAAAGGAGAAAATTGAAAGATGGTTGAAAATGAAATAACTCGAGTTTGCACAAAAGGAAAACATAAACCCTAACCTAACATCATACAAATATCTCGACAAATATGTGTTTAGCGACCTGCATGAGGTATTTTTCTGTGATTTCATTCATTTGTTGTAGGAGTGGCTATTAAGGTTAAAATACAACCACCCTACAAATCGAATTAGACAACTGGAGTGGAATCCTGTGGATATTGCGTAGTTACAACAAGTTGATAAGAAATTTACGCGCGCAGTAGATTTATGTTAGATAGTATTGTTGCAGGGTTTATCAATGAATTTGTAGTAGATACAACAAATTATTACACTGCAACAGAGCATGATTTTCTAAAGGGACCCAGAGGTAGTTACATTGGATCGTTGTATACTTCAATCAAGATTTTATTGTATAACAATAGTGTGATAACCATGGAATCATACAAGTAAACTTCCCTGCGCGCATGGGGGAAGGGGGGAAGCACTGACAAGAGGTTGAGAAATGGAAGAAGAGATGGATAAGGGAAAGAATAAGGAGGCCATGGACCCAATAATGATGGATGAAGATCAGATAAAGAAGATAATGGAAAAAACTGGAAAGACGCGTAGTGGAGTACCCTATAAATATAAGATGAATAACAAGAAGAGAACCATAGCTGATAGATAGGGCTTGGCAAGTGATGAGGAAGAGGTAGAGGATCTCTGGGCTATGGATAAGATTGATGAAATACTAAGAAAAAAATATGAAAGGAAAATAAGAGGTCCAAGGGCATGAACATATGGTAGAACTCCAATCTAGATCACCGTCATTGTGGAACCTACAACCCCGTGTGCAACTAACACACCAGAGAGAACACCAAAGTTTAGAAAAATGAATTTTAGTAAAAGAAAGACAACAGGAAACACATCCAAACAAGGAGTAGAAACTGGAGGATCCAGTTCAGGAAGTAACAACCAAATATCTACACCTCGCAGAGGTAGTAGTTCAACACAGTTTAAAATGGAAAGACATGACCCCACGATTAGGTGGCCGGAATTTCAGGGAGAAGCATTAGAGGACCCTGAAAATCACTTATTCATCTATGAGAATATCTGGGAAGAAAAATAGATCATAAATGAGGATACAAAGTTCATGCAGTTAGCTATCACACTAAGAGAGAGCACATTGGATTGGTACATGAGCCTAGATGTAAATAGTCCACCAGGAGTAACAAATACTATTGCATATGTGAAAAAACTATTGATAAACGAATTTCAGAAACCCAACTCAGAAGACTAGTACATGAATGAAATGATTGAAATCAGGTAGAAACCAGGTGAGTTTGTTTGGGAGATTGATCATAGGTTTAAGTGTCTAAAAGGTAAGTTTAAATATGTAATGACTAACATGCAACATAGGCATCTATTTGTGAACTCACTGTTACCACATTTGAAATACCCATTAAGACAACAGAAGTTCCAAACTCAGGTAGAGGCTCTACAGGCAGCCTTACAACTGGAAGAGAACCAATATCAATAGACGGATCCAACAATAGAGGAGTTGAAGGAGGATTTGAAGAATCTAACATTTCAACTTAACCAGAATAAGGGTAAAGAGAAAAGAGAAGTTGTTTGGTGTACCCTATGCAGGACAAAAAGAAATCACAAGAATGAATGTCCAACTTTCACATAGTATATGGCGACATGGGTGCCTAAACCATTGCCAACATGAGGACCATGTTGAGATATTTTTAAGACACATGGTAATGATCCATATCACTGCCCAATGATGTAGAAATATAAGACGATACCCAAAAGTTCATATTGCAATTTTTGCAAATCAGTGGGTCATGATGATAAGGATTGTAGGACAATGGAGCTGATGAGAGAAAGAACTTTAGATACTTATAGGGTGCAAGAAGAAATGATGACAAGACAACCTGGACCTCATTTCAACCAGGTACCACCATCATACAACAATGTGCATCCACAGTATAATAATGCGTAACCACAATATAATCCTGTGCGGTAGAACCAGGTACCTCAGTACAATGAACCACACTCAGATCGAGGTGGATATAGAGGTGGAGGATGAGGGAGAGGAGGATTTGGACAAGGAAGAGGACTAGTAGTGTGCCATAACTGCAAACAACTAGGACATTATGCAAGGGAATGTCCACTCCCACCAACGACATGTATGTACTATCGTGCAACAGATCATGACACAAAAGATTGTCCGACACTCTTGGGAAAGATCCAAGAAAAAAGGAACTAGAACAACCAGAATGTCCAGTGGATTTATGCAGAAGCTAGAGATGATGGGAGAAACATCAATATAGTCACTCGAGGAGGAGCCAAGACAGGATATGATGTAGTAAAACAAGACCCTGCGCAACACCAATGGGTTAAGAAGAATATTGAGCCACAGAAGCAATTTGATGCATGAAAAGAAAAGGAAACAGTCAAGGAGGCCAGACAAGAGTTTCTCAAGAAAAATGTTGTGTCTACATTAGTCATGCAACAAAATCATAACTCACCAATGTACGATATTCCCTCCTCAATGGACCATACCAATAAAGGGAAACCTTTAGAGCAAGTAAGTACCATAAAAAAAAAATTGTAGTCCTGTTTTAAACTATTTAATGACCCATCATCTATTAAGGTTTTAAAAAATATTCTATAAATATGTAACACAGAGGAGGAAGGGAATTTGGAACAGAAAACAATCAACCATCTCCATACTAGAAGAAGGACAAGCAGAGAATTCAGACTAAATGATAATATTTGAGATTTCAATATGGGAGACATTATACTGGAATTAGGCTCTGAAGTAAATGTCTTACATAAGAAGACATGGAAGTGTATGGGAGAACCCAGACTAGGTTATTCTCCTGTCCAAATGAAACTAGAAAATCAACACAAAGTATTACTAATTGGAAGTCTTAAAGGTGTGACAATAGATCTGGATGGAGTGCGCACTATGGAATATTTTGAAGTAATAGAGATAATAGATGACACAACACCTTACCCATCATTGCTTGGACTGGATTGAGAATTTTATAACCATACTATAATCAACCTGAGGACAAGAAAAATGACTTTTGAATCAGGAGAATATAGAGTCATTGCACCATTGGATCCATCAAAAGGAGAAAGGTTTGTAGAACCCACTTGTTTCGATTTGGAGGAAATAAACCAGCTATACAGAACCACCACGCGAGAAGAGTATTATGTTAACCCAACTACAGATGGGGTACTCAGCCGGAGAAGAATTACATCATGTTCTTTTGACTCAGACACATGTTTGGAGAATTGGCAATATATGTTACATGAAGTTTCCACAAGGAGGTGTGCAAGAATAAACCACACAATAAGATGGGTTGGTATAGAGATAAGAGAACCTCCCAGTTTTTATGGGTTAAATGACTTAGAGGATTTTTTGAAAAAATATGAAGAAGAAGTACTAAAAAATCAGAGGCTCTTATCCCTAGATATCACACTCAAGGGCACACCTGCAAGATGGTGGGGTGTGCACAAAGAAATAATTCAGGACTGGTATCAGTGTAAATGACTATTGCGCATTAGATTTGGCGCAGAGCGGGGGAGAAATAAAATGTAGAGGTATGATGGATAGGGAACACTAGTTGAACACTTAGAGAAGTGCAAGGAAAAGTGGAGGATGGAACCACCAGAGGAATGGACTCATCACTTTATCCATACATTGGAAGGAATCCTAGGGAACTGGTATATAGACCAGGAGATGCACAGAGGCACTACATAATAGATAGGGTTAAAAAAACATTTAGTAGTAAATTTCTCATTTGAACATGAGAAACCCAACATCGATTGAACATGGAAGATGATACAGGGAATGATATTTACTAATGAACCAAAAGTGGAAATCATGAAAGAATATCAACAACAAAATAGACAACCAGTCAAAGAGTTACTCTCATGCTATCATGTTGAATAAGAAGCACCATATGAATATGATCCGCGCAACATTCATATTGCAAATATTGAAGGAGAAAGAAAGGTGGAAGGTCCATCTCTGTAGTCAGAAGTATTTGTTGTGCCAATCAAAGTGAAGAAAGTCAACATTGGGACAAATTCCAATCCTAAAATGACAAGTATTGGAGACTATTGGGATGAGCAAACAACAGAAAAAATAACAAAGTTATTGCATGAATACATTGACCTATTACCAACAACCTTTACAGAGATGAAATGCATAGCAGGGGAGCTAGGTGAGATCAAGATACCTCTCAAACTCGAGGCTAGACCTGTCAGGAAAATACCCTACAGACTAAATCCAGTGTATAAGCAGAAAGTGAAAGCAAAAATTGACAGAATGTTAGAAGTTGGTATCATAGAGCCAGTAGAGGAATTTGAATGGATCAATTCTATGGTAGTCCAAGAAAATAAACAGGGGGGGATAAGGATTTGTGTAGATATGAGGAAACTTAATGATGCTTGCTTACATTACTCATTCCCTACCCCTTTTACATATGAGGTCTTAGATAATGTGGGAGGCTAGGAAGCATATTCATTTACAGATGGATTCTCAGGTTACCATCAGATCAAAATAGCTCCATAAGACATGTATAAGACTACTTTTTCTACAGAATGGGGATCCTACCAATATATAGTCATGCCATTTGGGCTAAAGAATGCACCAACCATATTTTCAAGAGTATGCATAACTTCTTTTAAGGAATTCATACATTGATTTTTAGAAGTATATATGGATGACTGGACTATATATAGTATGTTAAAAGATCATGTAGAAGTGTTAAGACTCGTGTTGGAAAGATGCAAGAAATGTTAGATCTCATTGAACATCAAGAAATGAATTTTTGGGACACCTTTTGGAATATTCTTAGGACATATAGTGTGTAAAAAAGGTTTACTAGTGGACCCTGCTAAGATTCCAGTCATTGTAAATTTACCACCACAAAATTCAGTGCGCTAATTAAGAGCAACACTAGGACATACATGCTATTATATGAAGTTTATAAAGGGGTATGCATAGATTATTGCACCAATGGAAAAACTGTTGAAGAAGGACACCATATTTCAATGGAATGAGGACTGTCAACATGGATTGGACACTTTAAAAAACGATATGGTCACAACACCTATCCTAGTGTTCCCAGAATGGGAAAAAACATTTCATGTGCATGTATATGCAACAACCATAACACTTGGAGCAATTCTGGCGCAACCAGGAGTAGGGGGTTATACCATCCTATAACCTTTGCAAGAAGATACTTGTTAGAATCAGAGTAGAATTACAACACCACAGAAAGAGAAGGCCTAGCCATGGTATACACACTTCAGAAATTCAGGCACTATTTACTGGGTAAACACTTTAAAACACTATTTACTGGGTAAACACTTTAAAATGTTCACAAACCATTCTGCCCTCAAATATCTAGTCAATAAGCCAATGTTGGGGGGGAGGATTTGTAGATGGATATTTTTATTCCAAGAATTTGTTTTCAAAGTGATATTCAAACTAGGGAAGCTGAACGCAGGACCTGATCCCCTATCAAGGGTAACTAATGGAGAAGAACCTACCAACTTAGAAGAAAACTTCCCTGATGAACAATTATTTTCAGTACAGGCAGCTGATGAATATTTCATTGATATTATTGAATACTTAAGTACATGGGTTGTGCCACAAGAGTTTAGCACTGCGCAAAAGAAAAATATGGTAGTCATAGGTGTAGACTATCAACTTATTGTAGGACATTTATAAAAAATGGGCACATATAGCATTTTGAGAAGGTGTGTATTGGAACATGAAAGGCCCAGAATTTTAGCAGAAGCTCATGAAGGTATAGCTGGAGGACACTATGCAGGAAAAAATACCGCGAAAAAGGTTTGTGCGCATGCCTATGGTGGCAAACAGTCCATAAAAATTCCAAGGAATATTTCCAGAAATGTGATGTTTGTCAGAGGGTTGAAAAGTCCAACAAAAGGGATGAGATGCCTCTAAGACCACAAGTGACTCAGTAGGTATTTGAAAAATGGGCAATACAATTTGTGGGACCTATTAATCCACCAACAAAAAGGTCACGAGATAGGTATATTATTATTGCGATTGAATACTTAACAAGATGGGAAGAAGAAACACCAGTCAAAGAATGTAGCACATAGACAACAACACACTTCTTATTTGAACAAGTGATCACCATATTTGGATGTCTTAGGATTTTGATGAGTGACCAAGGAACTCATTTTATCAATGATACCATCAGGGCTATGATTGAGGAGTTTGAAGTCTATCACTAGAAGAGTACACCATATCATCCTCATGCAAATGGAACAATATAAGCTTTTAATAAGATCTTGGAAAATGCTCTGACTAAAATCTGCAATGTCAACATGGATGATTGGGACTTGAAGATACTAGCAGTAATATGGGAATATAGGACCACATGTAATAATTTGACAAGACATACACCATTTAGACTGGAATATGGGCATGAAGCAGTAGTACCATTATAATTTCTAGTACCCAGTTTGTGCATAGTAGAAATTACCAACATAACCGAAAGAGGCACAATATAGGACAGGTTAAGTCAACTAATGGAAATGGAAGAGGACACAATTCTGGTAGGATTTCACCAGGAAGTACAGAAATAAAGAGAAAAATCTTGGCATGATAGACATATCAAAAAGAAGAGTTTTAAGGAGGGATACCTAGTATTTCTCTATGACATCAAATATTTCCAACGCCCTGGGAAGTTTAGGATGCATTGGCTAGGGCCATATGAAGTAAATACTGTCACAAATGAGGGATCTGTAAAACTAAAATAATTGGGAGGAATAGAACTGAAAGGAATGATCAACAATAGTCGATTGAAACTATACAAGGACATTCGACCTACTAACCCTTAAAAGTTGCAGCGCAACGAGAAAGGTATGTATATAGTGTACCATAGTAGAAATTAGGACAAAAAAATGATAAAAATAAATAAAAATGGGAAAAGGGAGAAAAAAGGAATACAAAAATAGAAAAAGTAATAAAAACACAAAAAGACACAGAAGCAAGAAAGACAAGCCGAATTGGAACCCCTTCAAGAACAAGCAACATAGATGATCGCACAGTTGGAGGAAGAAAATAAAAGTATGGCACAAGAACAGATAGAAGGAACAACCTTAATACAAGAGGAAATAACAACGTAGAAAGTAGAAGCACTAACACGAAAAGCTGCGAAGTTGAGGGAAAAAGGAAAGGAACTAGCAGAAAAGTTCCACAGTTTGGACAAGGTAGTAGAAGGAGCACACACTGCCTGAGTGGCTCGAGACGAGCCACATGTCAGTGTTGGGGGCCTATTGGGCACATGCTTATTTTGAGAAAGAAGGTTATTTTGGGCATAGGCCTAATTTTGAAGAACAAATCTATTTTGGGAAAGACCTAATTTTGGAGCTCGCGCAACAATTGGCAAGAAAGAAGCATGAAAAAAAAAAGGAAAACCATCATGCAAGAGGAAAAACAACGTGGCGCATAGGTAGAAAAACCTAACCCTGTTAGGGTTAGGGTTTTTGATAAGTATTGTAATGACTATAAGCCTGTAAAATAGTATAAATAAGAACCTATGAGGTCTAGGTGAGGGGTTCAGTTATTGTTGGTTAAGTGGCTAAATATTGTTGGTAATTGTTGTTGAAAGTTGTTGAGTTGTAGAAGATTCGAGTAAGGTAGATTTTGAGGGTTAGATAACAGGATGAGGAGCCTGGTGTGATCTAGTCCACTTCACAGAGGTTCCTTAACCTCATCATGATTGCATGATTGAAGATGTAATGTGCACAATGCTAGATTTTGCAACAAACTAAATAAACGAGAAGAGAAGCCAAATATTTTTGGACGTAGCCTAGGAGGGGGTGAAGCACGATAAAACTTGTGTTCTGTATGATGGTTCTTGAATGTTTACTTTCTGTTAATGATTATTTATTGAATGAATGAATAAATAAATGTATTAGCATGCATGCATGAGGATAAATATGAGTGAATCTTAGAAATACCTGAATCAATAACAAGTTTAATGCATAAAGAAAGATAGAATACACTCCCATATCCCCACTCATTCCTATACTGCAAGCACTTGAGCATTGTATTCACCCATAGAACTATCTTGGGTGAGACTACATTGTGCACCCTGTGCGCATCGTTTCCTTCTGGTTTACCAGGAGGACTAATATTTTTAGAGGGTTTTGTTGGAAACTTGTTCATATTTGAACCTGGGTCAACCCAAGAAGAGAAAGAGAGAGATCTAATGGACAACATCCCCCCACCAGAAGGTGAAACTCAAGGGAATAACCTAGTAGGGTTTTCCATTCTCTATCTACCCATTTTTCTAATTCCTTTTCAAAAGGTTACCGACGATATAATTGTATAGTGAGGGGTCACTTATCCATACACACTACTTGTTTCATTTAGATATCTTCTCCCACAAACAAACTGACTTTTGATTTCTTCATCTTAACACATTTGTGAATTTTTCTTCCTAGATTTGTGTTAAGGATGAACACTTTTTCTCTACACCACCCTCTGTAATTTTGTTTAGGGTTCCTACTTGGAGACTGTCAACAAAAGAAATTAACACCCCCAAAATGTATTATAAATAAGAAATGGATTATAGAGGATTTATGAGTTAATTAACATGGTTATTCATATAATAAGTCAAACTCCTATTTCCCATGGAAATATTTTGTGGTTTCATGAGAAAAAATCTGAAATTAACTTTTGGGGTTAAATTATTTTTCACACAAAGTGATATGGGGTTAACTCACAATTTTAAATCTATTCCTGAAAGTCGGTTAAGATTTAGAAATCCCTCTTTTTTTTCCTTTTGCATTTACAGAAAACTTGTGATAAAGCTAGGCCATTTTCCATGCTATAACAAACTTGCAAGAGAACCATATGGATATATCAAGTTGGATACCCTTCTTGAGTGAACCTAACAAGAGAAACCTATGAAAAAACTAGGTCCAATGACCTGCTTGAATGAACACTACAAACACTATAAACATACCATTTAACAAACTAGCTTGGATGCCCTACATTAAAAAAAAATCATGTTGGATGCGATCCTTTGTCAAACCAAATTGGATGGCATGGAAATATTCTAAACAAAAATGATGGTGATCCAATGGTATGATGATTTTTTTTTGTTTTCTCGAGCTATATTTTTTGGAAGATGTATTTTGTTTTAGACCTAATTGTATTTCTATTTGGGTTCCATAAGTTATTGGAGGTACATGATATAATCAATAGTTTCAAGAACATTGATTCGTGATATTGTGGAAAAACAATATCAAAATGATTCTAGGGTTGATTATTTTTTGATATTTTAAAGGATGATTTTTATGAAATACTCCATATATTGGTTTCCACCCACTAGGATTAAAGGTACATTTGGTAAAGATTTAAGTCAATAACAATTGATTATTTGATGGAAAAGAATATGGATGAAAATATGGAGTATATGAAAAATAATATGGATGAAAATATGGAGTATATGAAAAATAATATGGATGAAAATAGGGTACAAATGGAAAAGAAGATGGATATCAAATATGAAAGAATTTCAAAATTCCATGTCAATTGTCTTGTTTTATACCCTAGATGAGAGATTTCATCAAGGAGATATCATGACCCAAGGAAATCATGTAAATGTGGAGGAAATAAATATTGAGCCCAAAAATCATGATTATTCATCATCTCCATATCCACATCATTGGGGGTTCCACTTGGAACCAAGGAACTACTTAATTCCCAAGATTGATATGAGGAAGTTTGATGGTAAAAATCCTATAACATGGATATTCTATATGGAGAAATTATTTTATATACACTAAGTACCAATTGTACACAAGGTAACTCTTTCATCCTTTTATTTATAAAATGATCAATTTTTTTGGTATCAATGGTGTTGTGAAAGAAAAAAGGATTTGATTATCTCTTGGTTGATTTTTATGGATGTATTGGTAGCACATTATGGAAAGGAAAGATGAAAGTAAAAGTATGCAGGCCACTAGAAGAGTGATCTCTAACAACTATAGGGAGCACCATTCTCCCTCTCCTAATATCACTTAACCTACAAGGTTGACACCTCAACAAATGGATGAAAGAATAGAAAAGGGACTATGTTTCAATTGTGATAGCAAGTACAGTAAGGGACATAAATGTGGTGAGAAGAAAATATTCTACATATATTGTGAAGAAGAATAAGATCAAGAATTTGATCCACCACATGATATAGAACTAGAAGAGACTAATCCAACCATATCTTGTCATGCATTGGTTGACATTAGTGCTCCACAAACCCTCAAGATTGAAGAATATGTAAAAAATAAAAAAGTAACAATGTTGATTGATTCTAGTAGTACCCATAACTTCATTAATTGAAAATTAGTGAAACTTCTCATTTGCTTTGAATTTCCAGTACCATAGTTTCAAGTAATGATTGTAGATGGAGGTACCATAAATTGCTCAGGGAAGTGCCATAGTATTAAGCTCAATATGGGGGAGTATTTATTGGATATTCCCATGATTGCAATCCAAATGGGTGGTGTTGCTGTTGTATTAGGGGTCCAATGGTTACAATCATTGGGAATAATGGCTCTTAATTTTCAAGAAATGTTCATGATATTTTCCTCAGAAGGAAAGGAAATTGAACTCAAAGGTATCCAAGGGAATCCCTATAAAATGATAATCTCTAACGAATGGAAAAAATTAGTCAAAAATGGACATCATGGTGTACTTGCACAATTGTTCTCACTAGATGTTCAAACATCTAGACCTTCAGTTCTAGTGGATCTCCATAAAGTTATTAAAAATCATTTCAAGGTATTTGAAGAGATTCCTAAGGCTCTTCCACCTACTCGAGATCATGACCATGTTATTCATTTGAAACTAGGAAGTGTACCACTTAACATTAGGCCTTACAGGTACCCATATGCACAAAAGAGTGAGATTGATCATATGATTCAAGAAATGTTAGAGGTTGGCATCATTCAACCTAACCAAAGTGATTTTTATTCACTAGTGGCGATGGTAAAAAAAATGTATGGTTCATGGTGTATGTGTCCATATTTTAGACAACTCAAAAAAATGACCACTAAAGATACGTTTCCTATTCCTATCATTGATGAATTATTAGATGCATTGTAAGGATATTTTTTTATTATCTAAGTTGGATCTTCACTCTAGATATCATCAAATCATAATGAAGCAAGGATACATTCCCAAAACAACCTTTAGAACACATGAATGTCATTATGAGTTTTTGGTGATGCTATTTGGCCTTACAAATGCACCTTAAACATTTCAAAGCTTGATGAGTTATATTTTCAAACCCTTAGAAAATTTGTATTAGTATTTTTTGATGATATATTAATCTACAACAAATTGTGGGAAGAACATGTACAACATGTTGAC
This sequence comes from Picea sitchensis, assembly GCA_010110895.2. Classification (NCBI taxonomy): domain Eukaryota; kingdom Viridiplantae; phylum Streptophyta; class Pinopsida; order Pinales; family Pinaceae; genus Picea; species Picea sitchensis. Next base: position 24,402 of record SNQJ01S0049685.1, read on the forward strand.
ATGGTATTAAAACTATTGGAAGAGAAACAAATATATGAAAATACTTCCAAGTATTCCTTTGGGGTTCAAGAAGTGGAATATCTAGGTCATATTGTATCTTATGAAGGTGTCAAAGTGGAACTTAAAAAAATTAAATCTATGATGGAGTGACCAATTACAAAAACCTTGAAGAATCTTAGAGGATTCTTAGGATTGACATGATATTACCACAATTTTACCAAGAATTATGGTAAAATAGTAGCACCTTTAACAATGTTATTAAAAAAGTAGGAATTTTATTGGACTCAAGAAGCAACCAAATATTTTGAAAATTTCAAGGATGTTATGTGTATGACTCATGTCCTAGCCATGCTTGACTTCACAATTTTTTTTTTATTGTGGAATGTGATTCCTCGGGACATGGCGTTGGTGTAGTTTTAATGCAAGAAGGAAGGCCCCTTTCCTTTGAAAGTATCTAGCTTAAAGGAAATAACTTACTCAAACCCATTTATAAAAAATAAATGTTGGCCATATTACATGTAGTTAAGTCCTTACCTAATAGGAAGACACTTCAAGGTCAAAATAGATCATGATAGTTTGAAGTAATTCTTGGAACACCATTTATCTTCAGAAGAGAAAAAAAAAGGGTTACAAAGATGCTAGGTTACGAATTTGAAATTATCTACAAAAATGGAAAACCAAATGCGGTGGATGATGCACTTTCAAGGAAATAATAATACACAAAAGGTTTACTGTATGTTGTTTCCATTCCACAATCCAATTGGGTGGAAGAAACAATGATAGAATGGAAGCAATATCAAAAGGTATGCAATATCATTCAACAACTACAAGAGGACCCAAGTGCATTAGATAAATTTGTGTGGAAGAATGATTTACTATGATATCAAGATCACTTATATTTATGTAAGAATTCCCAACTCAAACAAAAATTCCTTTTGGAATTGCACACGTTTCCTATAGGAGGACATTCAAGGTTCTCTAAAAATTACCATAGCATCAAGAAATAATTTTTCTGGGAAGGTTTTAAAATTGATGTTCAAACATTTGTGGTTAAATGTGTGGTTTTCCAACACAATAAGGGAGATACAATCAAGAACTTTGGGTCTCCTACAACCATTAGCTATACCAAGTCAATGCTGGGAAGAGGTTTCAACGGATTTTATTACATGTCTACCCAAGTCTGAAGGAAATAATTTCATCATGGTAATAGTGGATTGACTCACAAAGTATTCCCATTTTTTCTCCCTTTCTCATCCTTTTAAAGAAAGTACAATAGCCAAAATATTCATGGAAAAAATTTAGAAGCTACAGGGAATCCCTAAGATCACTGTAAGTGACAAAGATCCAATTTTCATTGGAATTTTTTGGACTTAATTATTTTCTTGTTTGGGTAATCAATTGGCTCACAACTTGTCTTACCATCCTAAATCTGATGGGTAATCTAAGATTGTGAATAAATGTCTAGAAGGGTATCTTCGTTGCTTTGCATCTGATAAAAAAACACAATGGGTCAAGAAGTTTCCCTTGACAAAATGTTGTTACAACACGTCCTTCCATACTTCATAAAAAATGTCCCAATTTATGGCACTTTATGGATATAATCCTCTATCCATCACATCACCATTGAAAGGGAAAGCTAAGGTTCAAGCATTGAAGGACCACATAGAGCACCAACAAGAGGTTCACAAACTATTGAAGGACAACTTGGCTACAACACAAAATAGGATGAAACAACAAGCATATCAACATCACAACAAAAAATAATTTGAAGTGGGGGATTGGGTATTTATGAGGCTACAACCATACAAAAAGATGTCCCTCAAGCAACAAAATAAGGACAAGAAATTAGCACATAAGTATCATGGTCCCTATATGGTGTTGCAGAGGATTGGACTTATGACTTAGAAATTGGAACTACCTCCATCTTCACATGTACATATAGTCTTCCATATTTATTACTTAAAGAAGGTAATCGGTGACAAGATCCTAGTTTAAAATAGTTTACCAGATATCAATGAACAATGGAAAATCATATTATAACTAGAAACAATCCATGAATGAAGGGTTAATCAATTGTGAAATCAAGAAATTATTGAGGACCTCATTAAGCGGAAGAAACTACCAATAGAAGAAGTGACATGAGAAGATGAGTCCTTAATGAAGAAACATTTGCATCTAATCAAGTGTAGAGGGAAACACTTTTTTGAAGGGGAGGGGAATGTTAAGACCTTCTATAAAAATCCCATGTTAAGCATAAAGCCCCATGTAAAACCCTAGATATCGAGTTGTTGTATTTATATTATTATATTAGCATTGAAAACTAGAACTTTTAATTGTAATTGTACCCTTGGTCACCTATATATATATATATATATATATATATA
>SNQJ01S0049685.1:28643-39330 GCA_010110895.2 Picea sitchensis
ATATATACACCAATGAAACTTAGTTTTAGCATCATCTCATCTTGTACATTTTTATATTATAAACGGAGGTTTCCCTCTCAAAGAGGCTTTACATTCATTATTCTCTCTTTATCAAGGCGTGGAGTTACTTCTCTCTCTCTTTTTATACTATTTTTGTCATTTGGTGCATAATCTAGTGAAACAGTTGATTAGTCCTTCTCCAAATGGGATAATTCAATAGTTATATGTTGACCAATGGGGAGTGATACACAATCCCAACTATAAACCCAATCCATGGATTCACAATTGTCCCATTCAATATTACTACATGAACCACAAAATAATTTTTTTTTTTCTCATCCATATTTCAACTATAACATTGTCTGATGTTCGAACAAAATGAAATCCATGAGTGACTGAGATTTTTTTTCATTCATATGCATGTGATCGATCTACATCGACCACCTCCCAAAAATATCTCCGCACATGTCATTTTCTATTGATTTCTCTTCTCATCTTCTTGTTCCCTCTGCCATTACTGAAAAATGATATTCAACAATAGATTTTGCATCTTGAATGAGGGAATCAATTGTAAACTTCCTTTATTTCTTTCATAACATAGTTTTGATGCATGCACCTACTCCATCATGCTCCATTTTTCCATGACTAGTCTTGAAAACAAAACCATTGAAATACATGGGAATTTTTGAACTGGCCTGTGCAACCATTTGACCAAATCCAACGTTGATTGATATATATATTATTATCCTTCAATTGTTTGTAGAAAAACTAAAAGCAATGTTATACATAAGCTAAGTCATGGAAACTATTGTCACTTATGTAGAAGTGATACTCCAATATAAATCTATTGTCTTCACTACTATTCGACCCATGCATGTATGTGATATGGACTATTATGTTGACCTACTTTGAGTGATAATATTGGATATGAATCCCATTTTATGGTTGAAGGGTGTAGTTATCAACAAAATCAACCCCCACTGAAGTAGTGCCTTTGGGAAATGTATCTCTACATATAATAAAATTCTCATCTTGCCATCGATCCACATAGACACGTTGAACATATTGTTGGGTATTTTTGAAGAAATACTAGATGAAGTCATATATTTGTACCTGGTGAGACAACACTAAAGACATATATACGTTCATTGTTACAATAATCCTCCTTGTCACATTTCAAACTTAAATTTGAAAGAAAATATACCATTTAAGTAATCATTACTAACCTGGGAAGTCACAAACTGCATCATTTTTCTTTCATGCCCTCCCCCAATATCATACATGACATATTTGAAGCTTTGCAGGTCAACCTCATTCCTCCCCAATTCATATTCATCCCTCACATACATGCACTTTCTCAGTAATGACATTCCACCGCACCTGGACCATGTCCCATCTAAGCAAGAATTTTGCTAATATGTACAACCCTCTAGCCTTGTACACATGATGCTATGAATACAGTCTCTAAATGATGTTGGTGGTAATATAATTTAACATTCCTTCACAAGGGTGTTATGAAATACATGACATGTGTGTGTCATAATAATAACCATATTCAATGTGGTATCTACAACAACATGTGTTACATATTGTGTTTATTTGAACATACCAAGGATTGCATTTCTCAAAAGATATTTCTCCCAAGTTAAGTGCACTATGCTCATTCCTGAATCTCTCATACAATTCTATTTGTGTCATGTCAATTTTGTTTTAACGTGGGGTTCATGATCCCTAGAAACCCTTCTCAATTTTAGTACATATTTTTGGTTGGAGCAAGGCCTAATGCTCTCAGGCTAAAATTTTTGTACTAATCCCTTAACTGCTCGAATTAACTTCATCTCAGAATGAAGTAGCCTACTAGTGAATTCCCACAAATATATTTGGACACATGTGTTGAGGCCATCTTGTCTAATATAATATATTTGAAGGGTTTTGACATTGCATTTAAAGAGATGAGATGTTTTTTTAAGCAAACAATGTTTTCTTGTGATCTTGCTAAAAATTTGTGACAAGACATGTTAGGATACATTATGGTCTCAAGAACAAGTTTTCTTACTATTTTTATGAAAATAATCAATAAAGATTCTAATAATATGATTACTTGTTTATGAACTTTTTAACTATTTTAATGCCTAAAATTCTCCTAACAACATTCAAACTCCTAGATTTTAACAAAGACACAAATAACCGACATTTAGTTGCATCATATTTTGGTTCAAAATATTTTTTAATAATTTTGTATGATTGATAATGAATAGTTCAGTAAGGTAACTTACCTTCAAGTGATGCTAGACCATTTTCATCCACCTGAATGCATTTAGGAGTTCTTTGGCAAACACTGCTCAATCTAGGTAGGGACATTGGAGTTGTGTTCTAACACTCTTGACATTTCTGTTGTAGAGTTACAAACGTGGGAGTTCTTACCCCTTCAATAACTTGTAGTTCAATTTTGGAAGGAGAGTGGACATGCTCATGGGTATTTTATAGAATGTCTAACTATCGAACAAGAGGTTGCACCACATGAACTTCTTTACCAGAGGGTTGTGCACTAATTGTCTCTCTAATTTCATCCATAGTATAATCAACTCCAAGAAAATCCATCATCGTCTTCTCATCCTCAAAAACATTTTATTGATGAAACAATCATTGGAGGTTCACTAGAGGTCAGAACTAGATTGGCCTATATTGAAACATTGCACTTTTCTTGTGGTGATAGAGGAGAAACAACACTTGCATATTTTTTGTGATATAATTTGGATTGTACTATATTGAAAGATGATGTTTTTCCATACCTAACTCACATTTTCTCTTTCTTCAATGAAATTTCCAATGGTATCCTCTCTCCTCAAAGAATTTCTAGCTCGATTATGGAGGTTCCTCATGTTTAAAGGGATTTCCAACCAAAAAAAATACAATTTTTTTTGTTTTAGTTACACAAAAAGAAAAACATTTCCTTCCAATGTCACAAAAATACAAACATTGCCTTCCAAATACACAAGAAGACAAAACTTTCCTTCCAATTACATAAAAAGACAAAAAAATGTCTTCCAAAAACTGCCTTCCAATTACACAACAAGACAAAAATTGCATTGCAATTACACAAAAAAACAACAATTGCCTTCCAATTACATAATAAGACAAAAATTGGCCTTCAAATTACACTAAAAGCATAAAAAGTGTATGGTTGTCGTTGTTTTGTGTAGGAGATGTTGGGTTCTATGAAAACATGAGAGTTTTTTGGAGAGAATGAGGTTGGGCCATGGTATTTTTTAGGGGCAAAATATAGCCAAAAGGTGATTTTTTAGGATAATATTTTGAGGTGAGCAAATATTTTATATTATTTAAATATCTCATATTTCTCCTTATTTCAAAACCCTATTATTATTTTTCGATATAAATAGCCACACCATATATGGCATGAGAAACCGTATTCACCTATTTTCAAGCGGACAAGAGAAATTTTGAATTATGTTGGCCTATTTTCAAGCATACCACATAGATTTCGAATCATATTCACCTGTTTTCAAGCAAAGGGGACAAATTGTCTCTATCACTTGGTGTAAGGTTGATTTATTTTCACAACGAAGTAAAAGATCAATCGAGATCAACGATCTGTGTTCTAGTTGATTTTTTTTCAAATTCATTTATGGGTATGGGGTTTCAATATTTTTATAACCTTTGCTTTAATGTTTTATAATTTAATCTTAAATCTAAGTTGTTTATTTGATTTATTTGGTTGATTTAAATTTAATAATTCCCTAATATTACAAGCCCGAATCACACATGAGTTGTGTTTCTTTTTTATTTTCTCGGCCAATACATATCAAATAAACCAAAAATTTGCATCTTGGTACCTAGAAATTTACAAAAACTCCTTAGGTTCTTAGAGAAATCAAGAAATATTGGATCATATCGAAAATATGGTTTAGTAGTTAATTTGAAAGATATGAGTGAACAAGTCAAGTGGAAATTATTTTTTCGTTGTTGCTTGGGTTTCCAAATATTTTTTCCCCTTTTCCAAAAGAAATATTCTATTCACCATATTCATCAAGCATTCACAGAGGTGGATCATAACAAAGAGGAATGCAACACCCGCCTCTGTGTGGCTACACTGTCATAAACAACCAACCTCAAGATTTAGATTCATATATATATTACTTGATGGGAAGAAAAAATGAAGATTTAAGCGAATAATCTAAACAACAAAATAAATATTGGGTTCATGTCTAGTTTCTATCCTTTCCATCAGAAACCATGCAGGGAAAATCATGTGTAGTTCTCTATTTGTATCGCTCAGTGACCCTTTAAGATGCCAAATTTAACTCTCCACACTAGTCACACCTAGTGGCATAGCAAGGAATTTTTACACCCTTACATTGATTGGTATAATCAATACTTCAAGTGGCATATGTTTCTTCCACCACATAGCCCTAACACTAGCAAGGCATTTTACACCCTTACATTAATGGGTATAATCAATACTTCAAGTGGCATCTATTTCTTCTACCACATTTTTTGCTGCTGCTTGGGTTTCCAAATATTTTTTCCCTTTTTCCAAAATCAACCTTCTCTTCATCATCTTCATCAAGAATTCACAGGGGTGGATCATAACAAAGAGGAATGAAAGACCTGCCTCTGTGTGTCTACTCTGTCATAAACAACCAACCTCAATATTTATATGCATAGATAGATTACTTGATGAGAAGAAAAAATGAATATTTAAGAGAATAATCTAAAGAAAAAAAAAAATGAATTCACGTCTAGTTTCCATCCTTGCCATAAGAAACCATGCAGGGAAAATCATGTGTATTTCTCTATTTGTACCTCTCAATGATCCTTTAAGATGCCAAATTTAACTCTCCACACTAGTCACACCTAGTGGCCTAGCAAGGCATTTTAACACCCTTACATTGATGGGTATAATAAATACTTCAAGTGGCATTTGTTTCTTCCACCACATAGCCCTAACCCTAAGCCCATATTTCTTGGGGAAATTTACTTTCCATGCCCTTTCACTACACTTACAGGAGTAGCCACAACCATTGCTAGTTATGTTCATGCATCCATTTTAACAATATTTTCATTTGAAAATGGGATAGTCTAGATCAATACACCATTGGCCAAGGGAATTTGTGCAATGTTGCATATTTCCATCCTTCTTCTTTTTTGGAGCCTAGAGATTGCACGTCGATTATTTGCGCCACGATTTGACACACTATTTTTCAAGGGGGAAACCATCTAGTTCATGGTGATTAATATTCATCATACTATCCATAATTCATGGCATATAATGTATCTTGGGCCTTTTCATGATGTAGTGAACAGATACGGGGTCGCCATGCATTGCAATACACTCACCTATGCAAGTGAAGACATTGTAACGGTCATATCCTCCCCTTTTCAACCACTTTGGAATAACATGATATATTTATTGCATCATGTTCCTGCCAAATGATATCACAATGATGATTATGTTTTTGGCTGCATTGATAAACCTGTTACTGAATTTTCTCTCTCAGATCCCAATCAAGTAGCTAGAAATACAATGGTTCTACACACTTCTGGAAAACTTCTTTTATTTGATGGCCATCCATCAACAACGCCATGCAGATCGATGTGGTCATTCAATACATCCCTCCAATTGTAGTGGCCATTGATTATCCCTCAAATAAATCATGCATTCCCTCCTCTAAACACACGGGCTCAACAATGAGAGTTTCAACCAATATATTCCCATCTAGTCTCTCATTAATACTGATTCTCTCCCTGTCCACCCATGATAGGGAGATTTATGTTGGTGAGTCTAACCTACATTTTTCTCTTGATGAGGAGCATTGCAAATAAATAATTCTCTAATTCCAACTATAGAGAACATTCTGTATAGAATAGACCAAAGGTGGTTCTAAATAACTCTGTCCTTGGTCATTTAAGAAACCTCTTTACCTATGCATTGGTAAGAGTAGAATGAAATTGTTACAACTACGTGGTTTTCTAGTAAGAGTTACATGTACATGTTATGCATGCTATTATTAATGCATTTTTCTCTTAAATTAATTTTTATGTGAACTCTAAGTTTAAATGGAAGGTGTTTAAGTTTTTGTACACTTGCGATTTTCTTTATTAATCTCTTGAAAAAGTTATTGGCTTTGTGCCTTTGCAATTTCTTGTTATTTATTAAGAAAGTCTTGACGCGGGCAAAATTCCCTTTGTCAACAGTAGGGGTTTCTCTCGATAAGAAGTCCCACTTAGACCTCTCACCGTTTGGAATAGGGAACCCATCCGAATTTTGGCCCCACAACCATTTATGGTTTGGGGTTTATTGGTTGCGGCCCAATCCACTGATGAAGGTTTTCTAAGATAAATAATGAAATGCATCTAATCTAAGATGCATGCATCTGGATGAAACTAAGGTAACCAAAAAGAAGACATATAACTAGCCATGTTCCTATCAATGGCCTAGGAAATAGTTCACACAGTCAAAGAGAAGAATATGAATAAATAATTGCAAACACATAATAGTATAACATTTAAACAATCATTTACAAACCCATGTCCACAAATTTAGACAAATATTCCATGAAGAAAAGAAATAAGAATACAAGAACCATACATAAGAATAGTCTACAATATGAAGTACATCCTTACACAACCCATATTGATGCATATAACATCATACATGTACTTCCACATTGACTTGGTGTCTAGCATGTGTAAGTCATCCAAAGTATTGTAAGTGTGAGACTTTACTTTAATTAAAGTAATTATTAAAGTAAAGTGATTTTATTAGTGAGTGGAGTTTTATTGAAGGAAAATGGTTTAACAAACATTAGTGAATTAAATAATAGTCATTGATCTCAAGTGAGGTGAGAATTAATCCCAACCGTCAATCACTTTAGAGATTAGGGTTAGGTCATAACTCAAGATTATAAAAGCAGGGATAGGGTGAAGGAGGAAGACTCTTTTGGTGAGACCAAGGTGAGAATTTTACACATAGATAGAAAATAAGAATTTTTTCTTACGTTGTATAAGTGAGGGGATGTCATTGATTGGGTGAAGAGTATTTCATCCAAGTGTTTATGCAGAGAGGGTTGGATCATGAAGGAATGTGATTCAAGATCTTGGATAGGTGGAGAAGGACTTTCATCTAGAGATCATATAGGTCAAGGAGAAGAGAGAGTAGAGGAATCTGCAAGTGGGTTTCAGCTGATGGAAGCTAGAGGAAAGGGTATCTCCATATGGAGGTTTCCATATAGTATTTTTGTACATGTATACGGGCTCCAATGGAGAAAAACACGTATATGTGGGTGAGAAGAAGGAAATGCATGTATACCTCAAAAAACATGTTGTTTCAAGGCTGTACAACAGATCATACTTTTCTAGGTTTGTATGTAGTTGTATTTCTCTCAACGAGGCATTATCCTTGTTACATGAGCCATAATTTGACCTGAATAAAAGAATCTAAGTATTGGTTTTCCCTTCGGGGTTTTTCTAGGGGTTTCCACCCAAAGATACTTGTGTTTTGTGTGAGATTTTGGTTTCCTTATTTATGCTTCCACTGTATTGTTTAGTTGATTACTCAATTGTTATTCAATTCAATAAGTGATTTATTTGGAATTAGTTGTTGAGTGCTAGATAGTGGGGTAAAATCAACAACCCAAGTGTTGAGAAAAATGCAAAGGAACAGTCCACAATACATCCAACACAAGAATCAAAGTTATTCAGAAAATAGCTTGGCCAATCGAAATTCTCATTAAAAGTTTTAATAATAGTACATGAAAGCTCAAAGAGTCAAAATCCCTTTTCTTGGATATAATCCCCATATTTATTGAAGTTCAAATTGAATCTTGGATTTCCTCCTTCCCTCTATGACATTTCATTTACAATTTTTTTTTCCTTATCTCCTTCATAATGATTAGAGAACAAGGACAACATAAATGTTTATGATTTAATGTATAACATGTAGTTACATTTCAAATTCTTCTTTTATTATTGGTGGGCTATCATAGATTTTGGCTATAGTGCACCCCACCCACCATGGATATTGTTCTGGACATGGGAAAATTCTTCTATCTCCAAGTTTGATATTCAATCATAATGAGATTCATAATGCTTCTTCGACCATTTGAGTTTGATTCCCTTTTGCTACCCCCTTGTTACTGTGACAATTGATGTTCTTGTTTCTCTATCATCTTCGGTGACATATCATGTTTGTGAGGATACTACTGCATATTGGTATATTTCCTTGATGTGTGGTAGTTGTGCCTTTGTGATTTGCTTCCTTCACACACTAGCATATCCATATTGTTGAGTACAACCTTCCTTTGGAATTAGTACTTGGCACCATTCAACATGTAACGGATGAGTGACCTTAGAGTAACCTCAAAATAAAATATTAAAACCATGCATTTGAAACCATAAAACTGATAAATTAACAAAGTTAGAGTTCACATATGCTTCCTTGAGTTTGGTTTCTAGTTCCTCTTCTCTTGATCAAGGTATTATGTTCTCCAGGGATGTTGACTATGTACCATATATTAATCCTGAAAAATGCAAACAATTAGTGAGGAATTTATGAAATCATATAACTATGAATTTGTATACCTTAGAAATACCTTTCCAACAGTCTGAGGAACACATGAAAGAGATATCTGAGTCAAACTTTATGGCCAAAATATGAAAGATAGTTTGGTAGGGTCTTGTCCCTGTTTCTGTAAGAAAAGCATGAACTCCCATTTTAGTAAGAAAAACACTAACTTCTCTGGTATGTATCGGTGAAGATCAAGTGATTAGCTCTGGTTCCATGGTTGAGGTAAGTCTAAGAATGTTGGGGGAGCTGTAACCGAGTCTCATTGTAAGAACTTGCGAGTGATCGTTGCAATATCTGGACTTTGACCATGTATCGATGTCATCTATGTGGTGTGTGTGGATTTGGATCAAATTGTTGCAAAATGGTTCAATTTCAAGTGACAACATCTGGTTCATTTTCGATTTTGGTTGAGAGTGAAATTTTTTAAGTTTAAAACTCAAGGAATTAAAAAATGATAAAAGTAAAAAAAAAGAAAAACGATATTTTAAGGGGGGAGTGGTATGAGACCCCGCCCTTTTCTCCACCTCATGAAGTTAACGTAGTATGGTTCATTATAAAAATTTTAAAAAATATATATAGAAAAGGGGAAGGGGGTGGTGTGGTCACACCCCCTCCCTCTTCATACTTCATTTTGAAGTGTTTATGCATGGAGGGGGTCATGGGTTGAGCCCCCTCTCTCTCCACCTCATAAATACACACGACATTTCATGCAAAAGACAAATCAAACATTCATACGAAAGTAAAAAAAACCGACTTATTGTTGATACTGAGAGGGGGGTGAATCAATATCAAGTATAATTTAAAAAAAAAATCAAGTTATACTTAAACCATTCAATTATATCTAATGAGAAATGAACAATAGTATAATATTTACACCAATACAACACAATACACCATGCACAATATATGAGAAATAATCAATAGTTATTGTTCAAGGGAAGTAATGATTTCCAAAGGTCGCTACAACTTCCAAATATAAAGGGAGGGATAAACCTCCAAGAGGAAGATACAATCCTCCAATATCAAGATAGGGTTGACCTCTCCATCCTTTCCCCTTCCTTCCACCCAACAATATATGAGATATGATAAAACTTTACATTAAATCATTACCATCAACCAACCATCACATAGAACCTGATAATGCTTCCTCAGACTTCTTCAACTTCTGAAATTATTCAATTCTTGGAATACTTTGATCATGTAGATAATATTACTGAATTTATTCTCTGAAACTCCTCCAAGTTTCACTCCTTGAATCCTCCCCAAAAATAAGTTATAGAGAGAATGGTAGACCTTATTCAATTCTCATTTATTCATGAGAGAGAACTTGTACAGAATACCCCACGCTCAATATTTAACATCCGATTTTGAATATCACACATAAGAAAATATATCCCGTACTCTTTCCAATGAAATTGGTCTCACTTCATTTGAATTATCTATGAAGAAGTTATGAATGTTTTAACCAGAACATTTGTTTATGACTAGCTTCTGGACTAGTAAAAAACCCTATCTTCCATAGAGTGTATCTCCAAAGTTATAGCGAATAAAGAGATACATTTTTACCACAGGTACCTAGATATGTCTCCTCAATACCATAAAAATTTCACCATCTAAATCGTTCTATAAAAAAAAGTTATAACGAAAATGTTAAGATGACCTGTAAATAACATACCTTAGAACACATCACCAAAAGACTTCATTCTCCCTTGAAATTCGACCTTCTTTACTACAGATTTCCTCTGAAATTTGACTTGTGTGTCTAAAATGAATGTATAATGATATGTATTTATACCCTTTATGTCACTTCCTTTTAACATTAGGGCCGAACTGATACTTTCTTATTTTGTAATTCTTTTCTTTAATTATCTTCAGGGCCGAACTGTACTTCCCTCTTCAATTCACTTTGTCATCTTCAAAAATTCATTTATCCTCAACCATGAGGATCCATGTAACATGACACATACCACCAGAAACAACATGATGTATACTATCCATCCATGGGTGTTGTGTCTACATGTGCACTGTCCTTCATGTCCAAATACCTTCATCAATCTTGTGGTCCAAAACCAATGACTATGGTTGACATCAATTACAACA
>SNQJ01S0049685.1:51969-64575 GCA_010110895.2 Picea sitchensis
TCCAAGCCACATGAAAAGAAGGGTCATGGGAAGACAAAGAAGGACACCGAAAAATGGTGCGATTTCCACAAAATCCCTTGGCACAACACCGATGAATGTTGCTCAAAACAGTCATTGGTGGTCGATATCAAAGACAAGGAGCCGAACCCTAATTCAGAATTTGATTCTAAAAATACTGGTAAAAGACAGATCATCGACGTAGACCCCACTGCTATTTTTGCGACTGCAACAATTCAACCAGAAGAACCAACAGATCCTGAAGAGGGGGAGTTCCTTTTTCATTCACAGATGTGGGTGAAGGGGACCCCGCTACATTTTATAGTTGATAGCGGAATCCAGAAGAACCACATCTCGACAAAGGTTGTCAAACAGTTGGGATTGTCGACAACACCACACCCACAACCATACAACATCGAGTGGCTTTTCCAAGGACGATATCTTCGTGTCAGCCAACAGTGTCAATTATCATACAACATCCAACCCTTCAAGGAGGAGGTATTATGTGATGTTTCCCCATTGGATGTCTATGATGTTCTCTTGGGCCAACCATATATGTGGAAGTGCCATGTTGTTTATGAGTCTCGACCCCACAGTGTCATTGTTTCTCTGGGGGGTCATATCTATAGAATACCAGAGGTAGTTTTGACTACTCTTCCACCTAAAAAGTGTCACAAGGTAGTATCTCATACTACAAAATTCAACTTCTTCACAATCTGTTCAAAAGGGGAACAAAAGGATACTGCAACCACTACAACCTCGACCCAAGCACCTTCTATCCAACAGAAGCAGGTCGACAAGATTGCAAAAAAACACAAAGATTCCTTCTGCACATAGTCATCTCAGATATCCCAACTGGTTGAACAGATTCAACCCCACCAGCAATAGGTTCGTGACAAACTTCCACAAACCGAGCAGCGCGACGTCTCCAACAAGGAAAACAACTCACGAAGATGCAGATTCAACAAATGCTTTTTCCTCTCCCCTGGGCACTCAACTCAATGGATAAAATTGCTTCCTAAGGAGGGAGGATTGATCCAGGTGGATATCGGTGGACACCCACCTTTTCCAACTGGCTCAAAACAGTTTTTTGGCAATTTTGGAAATTTATTATTTTTAGTAGTTTAAACTTCTGGGGCCATTTTGAGGGCCTAAATAAAGGTTTTTCAGGATTGAGCTTCTCAATTATAGCTAAAGGAATCATTGAGCCCCCAAAATTAATCTCCTCGATGATACCTTTCCAACGGGCTATCATGCGCCTAAAACAGAGATCGTATGCAAACGTTACGACCCCGAGAAGTTGATGTACTAACTTACCCAAATTGGGCCCACATGACTTTTGGTGCTTCATATCCTAGGGTTAGGTTTTTGAATGTCTAGGGTTTTTGGCATTCCTGTTTATTGTAAAAATGCCTTCAGAGCCTCATTGTAATCATCTTCTTGTGAATGGGAGTAGCCATCACATCTCTTCTCAAAGATAAGCTGCCACCATTCTACTGAGTCTTTCACTCTGTATTTTTTACAGTATCTGTACATTTATTTCATTAATAGAAATCGTGTATTACTGTATATCTATGTTTATGGTTGCATCTCTGATACATTTCTGTTTTATTATTGAATATATGCGATATCTCTGTGCATTTATTTATTATATCTCCACTCTCATTTTGTGCCAAAAATAATTCAGATTAGTATTGGTGGAGTTTGCAATAAGTGTGTTGGTATGTGGAGGGTGGTACCGGAGTCGTAGATATGAACTTCACCAATAAGAGGAGAGAGTATCAAATAATTTTTTGTGAACTTCACTGATACGGGAGGAGGGAAATCGCGGATTTGGTGGGAACTTCGTCGATAAGAAGAGAGAGTACCAGAGAAGTTGTTGCAAACTTTGCTGATACAGGAGGAGGGTATCGACGAAGTTGGAGGTAACTTCATCGCTAAGAGGAGAGAGTATCATAGAAGTTGTTATGAAATTCGTCGATACAGGAGGAGGGTACCGATGGAGTTGGTCGGGATCTTGACGATTGTAAAGGTCTATGTGTCTGCAAAGTTTGTGTGAACTTCACTGATGTACTGGTGGGTTTGGTTGGAAGGTGTCCGGTGTATTGACAAAGTTTATTGAAACTTCTCCAGTACACTAAATTTCAAGCTCATAAAACAATAAGTGTTGCAACCTTTCTAGTGTCGGTGAGTTCTTCACGAACTCTTCGGTATTGCGTGTATAGACAAGTTCATCATGAACTTGCCGATATTACCAGAGCTGAATAAAATGAAAATAAATAAATATTTTAAGTGAAGGACTGAAAGGTTTCAATGAAGATCAAGAAGGTAAGTTCATTTTTAAAAAAGTTGAGAGAGTTTGAGAGGATTTTCAGTAGAATTTTTTTTTTTTTTTGGGGGGGGGGAATTTATTCTCTTAGAGAAAGGTAAGAGAATAAATTAGGGAGGGTTTTGTGCGAGAACAAAAGAAAGGATATGATTTTTCCTTAGAAAAAAGCGTAAATTTTATTCATCTGAGGAGAAATTTTTTACATTCTATAGAATACATGTTGCCATGTATTTTCCTCAAACATAGAGGAAAAAAAGTGTACTAAAGGGTACACATAGAGCATGAAACCATATATTATGATTCTCATAAAGAGATTACATCATCCATACATACTTACAATAAGCATCATATTCAGATACAAAAATATATGCCATCATAGTGACCAAAAACTGGTGCATAATATAGGTGAATACACATAGGATGATAACCAAAAGATAAAGTTATGATCCATCAACAACATAAATAAAGTAAATGTCTAGTCAATAAAGTGGAGTTGTAAGGGGGGGTCCCTCGATGAAAGGTCTATGATAATAATCATAGTGATCACCCGCCTTGATTTCTGTGATCAACCATTCCCTGTGAGCCATCTGAAGGCCCACTTTAGATAATGAATCTGCCTCCCTGTTGCGATCCTTGTAAACATGACGAACACTGATAGAGTAAAAAATATCCATAATTATGTAAACTTATTCAATAATAAAGAGAAACTGAAGATTAAGACATTGTTGCGATTTTCTAGCCCAATTTATAATTGTCATAGAGTCACCAAAGATTTGGACAAATCTCATTTCTTTTTCTCCTGCAAAAAAACGTAGAAGCTTTAGAGACATTAATTAAACATAATTTTTTGAGCCTTTCACAAGCCCCATTTTCAATTTAATTTAATTTTGTTCTGAGAGATAGAGAAGGGCCCCTCCCCCACATGTTTGATTTTGGGAGGCCTCGTCGAAAAAGGCCCAAGGAGTATATTGATCAATCTGGACAGTGTATAAGTCTCTAGCTGGTCTCTCATCTTTTTCCTAAGGAAAGTGAGAAAGGATACCAAGTCCTTGAGCAATAATTATATCCGAAGTAAGAGTCGTATCCTTAAAGATAACCAAATTCCTGGCTATCCAGGCCCCTCAGGCCACTATTAGGGGAAGCGCCTTAACTCTCCAATTATATTTGTTCAATACCCAATCTTTCCATGCTTGTTCCACTGAGGGCCTTTCCCAGTTAAAGACCTATCCCAAAGAAGTTGCTAAATCTTACCAAATCTGGAGAACAAAGGGGCATTGAAGGAAAAGGTGAAGCACTATCTCATTTTCATATCTACATAAAGGACACCAACTGGGCCCTTCGATGTGTCTATTATTCATCTTATCCCAAGTTGGTACCTTGTTTACAATTAAGCCCCCCATGAAAATCTTGTATTTTTGGGGGCATCAGACTTTCCACAAGCCTTTCCACCACCATAAAGGTTCCCTAATGTGCTGATCAATATTTAATTGAATGTAACCCAATTTTGGAGTATAAACATCGAGAGGAGAAAACTACCATATTAGTTCATCTTCCCTGTCCACAATACGGATATGAGCAACTTTGAGAGCATGTAAATAATTTTTCCAATGGGTTGAGTGTTCCTCGATCAGAGTTAATTGGTTGGCTTCAAGCCAGGCTTGGCTCCAAATTGTGGTATGGTCAGGATCAACCACATGATTAAGATGAAAGAAGCCTTGGTCCTGAAGGGCTTGAATCAGATCTAGCGATAAGAGATGGTGACCCTCGCTGCCTAGCCACAAGTTTGTGCCAATACAAACCTTGGAACCATCCCCTATACTCTAGGAAAGTTCATTTCCCACTACATCAAAAGCATTGAGTGTGTCCTTCCAAATGATAGAGCATATGACACTCTTCTTAACGAGATTCCTAATCCAGTCAGTGTCTGAGTATGAGTGAATATATTTTTGAGTGACCACATTTGTCCACCTATTGATGGAGATCAATATCCAATAGGACTTTGCAGCAAGATCTTTGGAGAAAAGAAATATACTTTTTCAGACCCCACCCCCATAAGGCCTTTAGAATCACTGGATTTTCCCTTTTAACCCAAGGAAAAACAATTTTTTCGTGCGAGCCAAACCAAAGAAATTTAAATCATATCCTATGAAGTTTTCCAAAATACCTTTTGGTATCCATACTAAGGACATCCAATAAACATGTATAGCTTCCAACACAGATTTGACAAGAACCAACTTGCCTTCTCTGGAGAGCCATCTAAAGCTCCAGACCTTCAGTGTTTTCTACAACTTTGCAATTATCCATAACCAATCCAATTTTAAATAACAATTTGGCTTCATCTGGAACCCCAAGTATTTGAGCCCCATGTCAAGGTCCCTAACCTCAAATTTGAAGAGGGATTTGTAGAAAAGAATCTCTTTTGCATCCATGTTACAAACTGAGAGAGTGGATTTCATGTCGTTTATCTTCATACATGTAGCCCTAATGAAGAGTGTCGAGACATTTGAGAGAGTTTTTGCATCACCCCTTTAGCCATCGCAAAAGATTAGTACATCATCCACAAATAAGAGGTGGGTTAAAAGTAGAGTGCGAGAAATAGTAATACCATGGAAAATCCCATGGGATTTCGCATCAACCAAAGCTCGACTAAGGCCTTCTACTACCAGAAGAAATAGAAGAAGTGGCAAGGGGCATCCTTGTCATAAGCCTCTTTCAACATGAAAAAAAGGGGAGGCCACACCATTGACAAGAACAACAAAGGAGGTCAATGATATGCAACTCATAACCCAATTTATGAAGGGGACTTCAAAACCTAAGTGGGTTAAGAGGAGTCAGATGAAAAACCAATTAACCCTGTCAGAAGCTTTTGAGAGGTCGATCTTAATAACTGCTCCTTTTAACTTTCTTGTCTTCATGATGTGAAGACCTTCCTGAGCCACCCCAATTGATTCATGAATATGTCTTCCTTCCAAAAAGAAAATTTTCTCTCTTGAGATCGATGTCGAGAGGATGGGCTTTAACATTTTGGAAATGATCTTTTCTATCACTTTGTATATGACATTGCATAGCGCAATTGGTATAAATTCATCAAAGGATTGGGGGGAATCCATTTTTGGGTTTAATGCAATAAATGTAGAATTGAGTGGAGCATGAATGTGCCCTTCCATTCTAGATTCCTCAACTACCTTTAAGATATCCTTCCCAATTAGGTCTTATAGGCCTAAGTAGAAATCAATAGACCATCCATCCAAGTCTGGTATCTTATCCTTTTGAAAAGTATTGAGGAATTCCTTAAGATCATCTTCAGAAACTTTCTCCATAAGACCTCTATTTTCTTCCTTATTAACAAAACCTGGGAAGAAGCCTACCATCCTGACTATTTCTACCATTGTGGACCGATTATCTTCTTTGTATAAGGATTGAAAGTATTTTTTCCCCGGGTGTGCAAACTCCTCAAAGGTAGAGACTTCACGACCTTGACTATTTTTCAAAATCCAAATTGTGTTTGATAATTTTCTCCCTTTGGCATATGCTTGGAAAAGTTTTGTGTGCTCATCTTCGTTTTCCAACCAAATCGCTCAAATCTTAAGTCCCAAGATACTTCCCTATCCTCTAAAAGTTGTCTCTTATTCTTCTCCAACTAGAGGACATTGTCTTTAGTCTCGAGAATAGCAAGGCCTCCTTCAACAAACTCATAAGTGGAATTTATGTTAGCTTATGTGTCTATTAATTCATGATCCTATCGAGCTCTTTTTTGTGGAGCCTAGGTAACTGTAGATTACTTAACATTATTTAAATTTGTTGCAAATTGAACAACAACCGCCTCCCCAGAGTTAGGATCGAAAGGGACCGGCAACTCTTTCACTAGCTCAATAAAGTTGTCATCTTTTAGCCATTCCGAGTTAAATTTGAAGGGGCTAACTGGATTCCTTATTCCCCTTTCTACTTCCAAGTATATGGGAAAATGATCAGAGTCTCCTCCCGAGCCCATCCATTGCCTTATGTGGATTTGTATTTCCAAAATAAATTCAGATACCAGAGAACGATCATTACGCTTTGCAATTCTTTCTTCTCCTACCTGATTGTTCCTCTAGGTAGGGCGGAGTCTGACACAAGAAACATCGATCGACCTCTTCCTTTCTAACTAATTCTTGAATAACTATGATAATGGGTCAAGCCTTGATTTTTCCCCCCAGACTTCATCAATGCCTAATGAAAATTTGAGATCTCACCGATAATAAGGGCATTAGAGTCAAAGAAGGATTTATTTAGAATAGGTTCCCAATATTGTACTCAATCTAGATATGGCCCATAAATATTTAGAATTGTAACCTTCATCTCTAGCTCAGATGAGAAAATATCAATACCTTGGCTCAAATACAAACCCCATAGATTTAGAATTTTGATCAACTTGTCGTTCCACCCCAAAGCCAATCTCCCCAACCTGCCTCTGGCATCCATACCCAAGAATCTCTGGTTCTTTAACAATGATTCTAAAAGGGCCTCAACTTTGAATACAATTCCCGTAGTTTCCTGTAGAAGAAATAAATTAGGTTGGTTGGACTTGAACAACCTTTTTAGAGTGAGATTTTTGTGGGGATTCACTAAATCCAAAAAAATTATGGAGAGGATTTTCATGGGGGAACCCTTGTAGGGGAAGACGATGCTCTAAGAGCCCCTTTAATGGATAGTTTTTTGACTGCTACGAGGTCTGCAAGTTCCTTTTTTTTGGCTTTGTGAAAAATAGGACTTCCTTCCCTGACCAGAAACCCTGAAGGGGAAAGGAGGATTGAGGCCAAGCCCCTCATATTTCTTGGGATGGAGGGAGGAAGAGGTGATAGAGTGGTTTTTAAGTTGATATGAAGTAGAATCCTCTTCCGAGTCCAACGAAGTATCAGGATCCTCAAAAATTTGCAGAGTGTAGGAAGAGGCCACCACGGGAGTTGAAAAACCAATATCAGGGGAGGGAAAAAACCCTGGGGAAGAAAATGGTATAACTTCTTCAAAAAAATGGGAGAGGTTTTTCAAAGTTCCCACCTAGTCTTTTCCTAACAGGGAAAGAGAATTGATTGATATGTTGATAGTGGGATGCATAATTGAGATCTTACCCGTTTGAGGTGAACATTACAACTGCATATCCATATCTTGTGGGATATCCTTATGGCATGGATCTCTGCATTCAACCATTGTAACATCCAAGGAATTTTCTGATGCAGGAGTTTCGTCAGCAAAGCACGAGTGGAGGACAACTCAACACCCCATTGTGAATTTTGAAGAGTTTTTGAAATTTGAAAGATGGCGTATCAATGTAATATCTGAAAATATTGAAATTAAAGACGATCTTAAATGTTTAGGAGGCCAAGCCATCGCAGGAGATCGTTGGGGAGTGTATTTGCTTTAATGAAATAGATTGCAATACAAATTCAAAACGTTTTCTCTTATCTGTTTGTCTCCAACATTTATTGTAATGAATCCTTAGTAGTTGAAAGATTTTAATTTGATAGGATAGCACCAAGGTAGTTGGAGGGAAACACTCTATGAACCCTCTTGCATAAATAAATGTATTGTTTCCCAGTAGAGGTTGTTGAATTTATTATTATGGCTGTTGAAGGTTATTGTTGCTGAAGAGCATCGTAGCTGAGAGTTGTTGCAGTTTAGCTTAAATTTGCAGAGCATTGTATGAGTACATGTACATATCATTTGAATGATTATAATAGAGAAGCGTTGATCCAAATGTTTGGTGTTGTTGGTACTGTGTCTATCTGAATGAATGAATGGTAGGCTTTTTGTTAGTTGCAATTCTCTGTTATTACTTGTTCTTATGTTATGAATGCATTTACATGGTTGAATGTATGAATCTGTGAGATATTAGATAAGTTTCAATTGTTTCTCTTCTACGAGAAATTGCAAGGAGTGCATAGTGTCCGCAAGGCGTGCGTTTATAGAGTCTATCTCGACTCAGAAGCTCCGAAGAGATAATGTGAAACTTTCTTTTTCAAGGTGTGCATTGACAGAGTCTATTTTGACTCAGAAAGTTCAGGAGGGATAGCTTGAAGGTGTGTGTAGGAGGAAACACACTCAGATTCATATTGTTCAGGAGGAACAATTGAGCCACATAAGAACTGTTACAAGGAGTGCACAGTCTCCCATCAATATTTTAAGTTAAAGAAATCCTGTTGCAAGGTGTGCACAGGATCGATGTTTGGATAAGTATTTAAGAAGTCATTTTAAGAAGTTTAGAGTGTCGAGAAGGAACAAGTCCAAGAGAGATAACTTGGAGATTTGTATGCAAGGAGTGCATATTGTCCGCAAGGAGTGCATATTGTCCGCAAGGAGTGCATATTGTCCACAAGGAGTGCGTCGACATAGTATTTTGATTCAGAAGCTAAGGAGGCATAACTTAAGAGTATTTGCCGAAGGGTGTGAAGAACTTTTGCAAGGTGTGCACAGTCTTCTACAAAGAAGCTAAGTCGTGGAGGAAGACCTATTGCAAGGAGTGCACAGGGTTGATTTTCGACTAAGTGTCGAAGAAGATGCTCTAAGAAGTAAAAGTGTGAAGGAGGAACAAGCTTAGAAGAGATAGCAAGAGAGAAATCTTCAATAGGGAGGAGCCCTTTAATATTTCACAAATTAATGAGCAATATCCATTCAAGAGGGAGTGGGATCATTCCAGACCGTCAGATCTGGGAGAGTTACACAAAGGTTAGTCATTGAGTCCTATGGGACTTCATGGTTCAAAGGTTTTAAATTTTTTTAGGAGCGGGGATTGCCAAAGTCATCAAGCCACGAAGTAATCCTAGTTGTTGGCTACAAGGAGGACACGTGGTAGCGGATAATAAAGTTTGTGAGGAAGATCCATGGAATATTTGTGTGGAGAAAAAATTGATTTCGCAAAGTTACGAAGAGCAAGGAGATCTGGACTGTTGAATCTAGAGAGGGCACATGGCAGAGATCCATGATTTTTGAAGGAAGAATCCTTTGGAGGGAAGTTGAAGGTAGAGTATCCAAAAAATCTCAAAGGTCAATCTAGAAAAGGAGATTGTGACCATTGATCTGAAGTGTACGCTTGTGGTCAGATCTCAGAGGGAAAATTCCAGCTGTTAATTATCGGAGCACGTGGCGCTCGATCTATCATTTTGGGTGTGAAGCACTTCGGGAAGAAAAGGAGTTGGAACATTCGAAACTCTCGAATGCCAAAGTCTGAAGCGCCTTTCAGGGTTCATTCCCGGGTCATATCCCGAGGTCGCGTGTGGAGAAAGGCTAGAAGAAGGAGCTAGCGCCTGCAAATTCAAAGTAAAAAAGAGCGCTAAGAAAGGGGCCCGCAGGTTCTATATGACCTGCGCCTAAGGTGATATAAGGGCATGTATTAAGCCAATTTGGGGGCTAGTAGTGTCTCAAGGAGATAATTCGGCTCAGCCTTGTGAAGATCCTTGACCGAGAGTTCGCGCAACCCCTAGGAGGGGAGGGGGATGCATAATTTTCCCTCGAATTTATGTCATCATCTAAGAGAATCTGAATTGGCGACAACTGAGAATACTCCACATACCTTCCTCTATGAACATATTTCTCTTCACTTTGAGTAGCAGGACGTTTCTTTGAAGAGAGAGAACGCCCTTCACCAAATCTCCCATGGAAAGGCATATTACATTGATTTTCTTTATGACCGTATTGATGGCACTTTCGACATCTGAAAGGGACCCCTTCATAATATTTTTTTTTTTGAAGGACTTATCACCAGAGAGGAGGATCAAATCTTCAAGAAAACCCTCTCTTAAGTCAAGGGATACCATAATTCGATCTACACCCACCTCTCCATTTTCAAGGAAAGACATATCTTCTTCCACAAAAGTACCAAGCACATTCCCTAGATTTGAGAAACTTTTCAAAGTCTAGAATTCCATGGGAAGGCCGGGAAGCCTAACCCACAAGGGGAAACATCCACTCCCTCCTTACTAGCATCAAACAAAGGTGTCCATCTCTTGAGGATAATGGGTGATGAATCAATGCTCCAAGACTTCTTCAAAACCCAATCCACTTCTTCCTGAGATATAAACTTGAAACCAAACCATCCCCGAGTGAGGGTTCGAACAACAGGGGCTTACCTAGGGTTGGCACCCATGTTCTGTTAGCCCAATCCATTAAAATATTTTTTTTTAATATTTCCCCCCGAGAAATACCTACCAAGACCATTTCTGCCATATCCACGACTTTAGGGCTCAAAAATATCCAAACCAAGAACCAGTTTCGCCTCCCCACAAGTTTTTATACCTTTGTTCTTCTGGAACGTAGGGGATGACTTCCTAGCCGAGGATTTAGTCTCTGCACATCCTAGAAGGGTATCCTCCATGACATGTCCTTTCCCAGAGGGACCTGTAGTCGCTTCGCCTGAAACCCTAGTAGGAAGAGTAGAGAAAACTAATATAGAATCAATGAAAGTTGTTGACCCTAGTGAACCCCCACTACCCTGGGGAAGAAACTTGAGTTGCTCTGGTGAAGAGAATAAACCAAGTGAGTCACCCCCAAAAGGATCTACTACCGGTATAGACCCAATAAATCCTAGAGCCCATGAACCACTAAAATACTCCGAGCCTAAGTTAGCCCTGCACTCCAGCCAACGAAAATGGAGATATGGGTATATTCCTAGAGAGGCATAGAGGTTTCCAATGCGAGGAAAACCCTCATCAAGAGTAACCTAGTTTGTGCCAAGAGGAGCCGAAGCTGCTTCCAAGGTCGAACCAAATGCATCCACTAGTAAGGGAAGACTAAAACTTAGGTAACAAAAACATGTTCTAGCTGCCAATCCCAAAGGAAGAGACCCTCTGACCTCTTTCCATGCAGCAAGCCTAGGATCAAGAATATGTCTCCTAGTGGGAGAGATAGGCCGACTGAGAACTGACGATTTCCATATGCATCATTGAAACACATTCTTCCCTGCGCATAATATTTCTTTTTTTGTTGGTTGGTTATACTTAGGTAATATTTTTGGAAATATATTGATAGAGTGAGATCACTAACCTTACCCATATTTTCTTTATTTTCCTTAGAACATCCTCCCAATGTGAAATATATAAACAAATCAATGATTCCATTGGCCATCTTCTTTTATTGTGATTATATTTCCCATGCCATTGATACATTTATTATTATTTTGTTTGCTCGCCTTGCTCAAAGAAATTTATCAATATAAATGAGTTTGGAATATAAGAATATAAATAATACCCTAAACATGAATAACGATTCATCATGACATTAATCTCTCTTTCTTCCATACCATATACATCATTGAAATGAATTCTTTCGTGCCTTTAATATTTCTTTTGCTGGTTGGTTATACTTAGGTAAAAATTTTGGAAATATATTGATAGAGTGATATCACTAACCTTATCCGTCTTTTCTTTATTGTCCTGGGCACTTCCTAATGTCCCATGTGAAAGATAATAGCAAATTGTTGATTCCATTGGCCATATTATTTTATTACGATTATATTTTCTATGACATTGATACCTTTATTACTAATCTGATATGTAAATGGTAGACTATGACCTGTCCATCTCACCAACACAGATGATTCTTCAATTTATGTTTTTGTAATTTGAATTCACCGCCTCTTCCACAACTTCCATAGCAAACAACTTCCCTAGTAGAAACTTCCATAGCCTCTTCAACAACTTTCGTCACCTCCATCCATGTTATTTTACAACCACTATGAGTTCCAACTCTAAGGGAAATTAACATCACACTAAAAACTACTACAATTATAAAAATATCCTACTCTGCACTCTAACTCTTAGTTATGAAAACATGACTTTGTTACAAAAATGTCAATACACTTCACTCAGAGGTTGTTAATCATACCAAGACAAACACAAAGCCAATGAAAGTGGGAATCACCATTTGTGGGTAAATTATTGGATGTTTCAAGATGCAAAGAATTGTTGGGAATTCTTCCAAACAATATGAAATCAAATCACAAGGTGACTATGTGTAAAAATGGATTTGTGACCTGTGTTAAAAAAAAATAGTTGCTACAAGTTTAAAAATGGATTTGGTGCCCATGTAGATGTATAATAGTGTCCCATTTCTTTAGGGGGACGAAATGGGGGTGAAAAGTTCTATCCAAAACACAATAATCATTTACCAAGTGTTGTGGGTGACTTGTGGGCAAGGAAAATCTCCTAGGCAATGAATAAAATGCCCAAGGGTCTCTAAATTATCCCAAGCAGTAAATGAAATTCCCAGGGGTATGTAAATTCACATAGGGGTCTCTAAATTCTCCCAAG